>VCCN01004110.1:3909346-3921743 GCA_006491835.1 Architeuthis dux | reverse complement strand
GAGGATTCACATGAATTCAGTAATTATCACATGACTGTGCTCAAAGCTTTTAATTACAAGTTGATCTCTTTCAAAACCTGGCTCAAGTCTGCTTTATTCTTGACTCCACACAATTTAATCTTATAACATGTGAGAATTACTGAATTCATGTGAATCCTCTTCAAATGATCAGATCGGCCTTGTCGGCTGGGACCTAGAATACGCCAACTGCATTCCCTGCAGAGGGGCAAGAACCCCCAAACAGGGGCCACCTGTTTTTGCACCAAAGTGGCAAGATGCTAGTTAAAAAAAAAATGTTCACCAAAGTCGCAAGATCACTAAAAAAAGTTTGAATTTTTAAAAACAAGCAGACACAAACTAAGGGATCAATTTAGCATAAACTTACAATGCAAATTTGAACATACCCCTCCCCACACCTATTTTGGGGAGTTATTATTTTAATTTTTTTATTTTTTTATTTTCTAGACATAATAAGGAGTAAATGTTTAAATTTTCAGCCCTCTAGCTTCATTGGTGCAACCTGTACACACAATACATAGCCAACTAGCTGGACCAACTTGAAAACTGAAGAAACCTATTATAATGTTTATATAAATATATCTGTATCAATAAACATGCCGAGGAAAGCTCCCAGCAATCTCCATTCCGTTTCCGGTCCTAAAAAGCGGGAGCCGGAAGTGGGAACGGGGAAGGCTCACTTCTTACCAGGCTAATCAACCCTATCACATGTGTTATCTTGTTCTGTCTTCTTTTCTTAACACGCTTAAACAGATTACGAATCAAAACGCATTCTAATTTCACACAGCTACCACAAGAAGAACAACAAGAACAACAAGAACACAACACCTATGTTGACAGTTTTGGTGACAGTCTTGGTTGACGGTTTCTAATTACTGATGACCTGTAAGTGAAATCGAGATGAGACAATATACAAAAGAAATGGAAATAATATCTTCAAAAGATATTTTTAACAATGAAGCTATTAGCAATGTAACCATTATGATTGCATCCTATTAATTGTTTGGCTGCCTTAACTCCTCCTTCTAATTAGAATCAGCCTGTGAGTGACTGTAATTAATTACTTTGCCTTTCCTTAGTACAGCTAGGATATAAACTAAACTAGCATTCCAAGGGAGATCATGAATGACCACCACCCGTATACGCTGTGTTGGGGGTGATCAATTAAAAAGTTGGGAAAACGGGTGATCAATGAATAAGTTACTTCTCTCACCTTTTGTTGGGCTATGATCACTAAAAAAGGTTTGAATTTTCAAAAAAAGAGCAGGCACAAACTAGTGACCAATTTATCATAAACTTACATTGGATATTGAACACCCCTCTAAAAACTAATTATGGGGGAATTTTCAAAAAACAAAAAACGTTTTCGTTACTCATTGAGGGGAGTGTGTATGCAAAATTTCAAGTTTCTACTATAAACGGTTAGGGCTGGGCGAAGTCCAGATACATAGATACATATAAATGTCAGAACACATGAATAACCTAAACCCAGCAATAAACCAGTGTTGTGGGTAGTGGTGATTAACAAATGTATAAACATTGCAATGTTACTGTTTGTTTATTTATTGTTTACTAACAAGAATTTACTTCCAAATCACTATCTTCTATCTCTGCCTCCCCTAGATGCTGAAGAAACTTTGCTGAAAAATTCATAAAGTGAATGTCTTGAAACAGTGGCTGCACCAGTGTTTTGTACCAACCCAGGGGGCAAGGTTTGGCCAGAAAACTAAAAGGACGGGCAAAGGTTTTATATAAGTAATAATATGAGTTTTATATGATAAATGAAATTCAAAGTCACTTCTCATTGAGAAGTTACAATAAATAAAAAGAATGAGACATGAAAGATGGCAATGTCTATTATGAGTTGCAGTAACACAAACTACACAACAGAAATTCTCCTGTTTCAGTGTTTTGCCATGAAACAAAGGACGATATCTTCAAGATTTAGGTTTTCACCATGTTGTCTATTAAGATAAATTTTGTGAGCCCGGGTAGGCCACTGGGATCCCAGGCTTGCTTGCTCTAGCCTGGCACCACCACAGAATGGCACATCTCCTATGTCAGTGGTTATATGTGAAATGAAAGACGATTTCTTCAAGATTCAGGTTTTCAGCACATTGTTTTTTCCTTGCAATTGTGCCTAAATTGTCCAGTCTGTTGTCCGCCATAGCGACAGCCAGTAATAAATGTCTCCATTAATAGACATTAAACATAAAAATGTGACTTCTGCGAAAGTAAAATCATGAACTTTGGTATGTATGGGGTCACATTAAGATTGAATTTTGCCCTGGCCTGGCGCCGCCAGTGTCTTGAAGGGATTTAGGAATTGCTGCTTCTTTTATCTTCTTGTCTGTTTGTTTCTGCCATCATACTGTACAAAATAAAGTTGTTCATTGGTTATTCTAGTGGAGATACTGATAATCTGCTTACCCGACTTCCAAAGAGACTACGTATCGCGTGTGCCCTGGGCATGAAAAGCCGGAAGAGGAAAATGTCAATGACAATAAAGGAACGGCCATGGCTTTGTCACCCGGATGTTTGAAGTTGCTTGCATTCAGTCCCTTTTTCACGGTAATAACAAGTTAATAATATCCATTGAACTTGGGTTTTTTGCATTGTTATATATAAGAAAGCATTTGGGCAGTGATCACTAAAAAAGTCAGAATTTTCAAAAATAAGCATGAATGCTAGCGGACACAACCTAAGGGCCAAATTTAGCATAAACTTTCATTGCAAATTGAACCACCCACTAAAAACTTATTTAGACACCACAGAAACACAGGTCGATATTTTTACCAAATGCATTATAGGCTCCAGTATAGTTTCTTTTCTAAAAAAAATAATCTCATAGAAATTCAAATGTATCCATGAATTTCTACACAGGTAATAACTAGTTAATGATGTTAAATAAGTATCTTTAGTTATTCCCCTTAGGCAGGAGAGTGCTTATCGACTTCCAGTAAGGAGGCGCTGTTTTATGTTCTGGAGAGCGAGCAGCCATACTGGTTTATGGCGTGGAGACATGTCAATATGCCAATGAGTGCCGTCATTGTAAATATGTATGAATAAATTGGATCTGTGTAGGTACATACTTTGTTGCACTTTTAAATCTGTTAATATCTGTCATTATAATAACCTTACAAATAATATTCATTGGACTTGGTTGTTTGTATTGTTATATATAACAAAAGATAGCAGGACTGAATTGCAGGAAAGTTTGCATCTCCTTATCAGATGCTTCTCATTCTTTCGTATTGTCTTATTTCTGTGCTCATAAAAATCTGATAAAAAGAAAATATTTCTGATTTAGAGAATTTGACGGTTCAATGGAGTTTGTTTAACCAACAAGAAGCAGATTGATGGAAAATTACAGACTTCTGATTCCTTTGAACATGGATGAAAATTCTCATAGATTTTTATAAACAGCTGATTGCACTGACAAATGTGTTCACCCGGGCGTGAAACATTTTCTCAAGCAGCGTGATGTATGTGCCTCTGCTTGATATGGGAAGAATTACTGGGGAGGCAAAACATGATTAGAGACCATGTTTATTCATCCGCTTGCATAATCACAATGTTGGTCTGCTTTCATAATAGCCAGATGATCACAAAAATTTAGAGAAACTAGCATTCCAAGGGAAATTATGAATCACCATCACTCATATATGCTGTGTTGGAGGTGATCAATTCAAAAATTTGGAGAAAGGGGTGATCAATGAATAAGTAATTTCTCTCACGTTTTGTTGGGCTGCGGTCACTAAAAAAGGTCTGAATTTTCAAAAAATCAAGCGGGCACAAAATAGTGACCAATTTAGCATAAACTTACATTTTATATTGAACCCCCTCTTAAAACCTATTTAAGTTATTTTCAAAAAAAAAAAAACATTTTCCTTAATCATTGACGGGAGTGTGTGTGCAAAATTTCAAGTTTCTACTATCAATGTTTAAGGTTTGGCAAGTCTAGATACATAAAAGGATACATATAAATGTCAGAACACATGAATCATCTAAACCCAGCAATAAACCAGCGTTGTGGATAGTAGTGATTAATTATTTATATGAAATGGCAAAGACTTTGCTCTTCCTGTATCTGCAAGTTAACCAAGGATTTTCATAAAGAAGCAAAGGGCAGAGAATCATGGAAGATATAAACTTTCAAATAGTTCTTTGGATGATTGAACTCCTTCTTGTTGTTTATGTTGTAAACACAATGTTTCAGCCTATCCATTCTTTGGCCTTGCTCAGATGTAATATCCAAATGTGATGTGGTAAACAGAAATTCTTAACTTCAAAGGAGGCAACCCTTATAACATAGGATTCAGGTATTTCTTTATCCTTGCCTTGTCGGGTTTGGGTTGGTTGAACTCGGTTGAACATTGCTTGAACTCCACTTTTATCTGATTAATGCATTGAGTCGACATGTTGATATGTGGTGCCTCTTTGATTTTTCTGTTTCCAACAGTGTTCTCTATCAATAATCTGGACTTCCTCCCAGAGAGGAAAGTGGCCTCCTTTCTCTCTCCACACATGGTCAGCCATTCCAGATTTTCTATCTTATATTCTTATCCTTTGAAGTTAAGAATATCTGTTTACCCCATCACATATTACATCTGAGGAAGGCTGAAGAATGGATCTGCTGAAACATTGTGTTAGCAACACAAACAACAACTATTTGAATGTTAATGACACCTCTCCAAACTATAGAAAATCACCATTTGAATGCTAATGAGCCTTCCCAAAACTATAGAAAATAACTATTTGAATGTTAATAACCCTTCAAAAAACTATAGAAAATCACGATTTGAATGTTAATGACCCTTCTCAAAACTATAGAAAATAACCATTTGAATGTTAATGACCCTTCTCAAAACTATAGAAAATCACCATTTAAATGTTAATGACCCTTCTCAAAACTATAGAAAATAACCATTTGAATGTTAATGACCCTTCTCAAAACTATAGAAAATATGTACATCTATTTTAAAACTAATTTAAGAAGAAGTTGAGATGGAGAATAATTATAAGCAGAACAAATTGCAACAGGTCTGGTTAGTCACTCAATAAAAACTGTCATGTTTTTTGGCAGTATGCTGTGTTGGGGTGATCAATTAAAAAATTGGAAAAAAGTGGTGATCAATGAATAAGATTACTTCACTCACCTTTTGTTTGGCAGTGATCACTAAAAAAGTCTGAATTTTCAAAAACAAGCGTAAATACTGCTGGACACAAACTAAGGGTCCAATTTAGCATAAACTTTCATTGCAAATTGAACCATCCACTAAAAACTTGTTTAGGCAGGGAATATATAAACCGTTTTTTTTATAGACATAATTAGGATTAAATGTTAAAATGTTCAGCTCTCTAGCTCCATTGGTGCATCCTGTATGCGTGATGCATAGCCAGCCAGCCAGACCAACTTAAAAACTGAAGAAACCTATGTTGACAGTTTTGGTGACAGTTTCTAATATGAAATCATGAATTCTCTTCTGACTCTTCTGAAAGAATTGTATGTAATAAATCATATAAATGATTTTGAAATGACACCAAGCTCCATTGATTTTTTAATGTTTCCAATATGCGTTCAATCATTTTTTTATGGTTGTCATAAATTAATCCTTGGAAAATTGAATTGTATCATTTTTATGACATTTATTTCCGTAGCACACTATATCAACTCTCTCAGAAGAAATACTAAAAGCAGATTGATCGAAAAATAAATAAATTCTAATTTGAAAAGTTTGAACATTCAAGCATATCAAAAAGGCTAAATCCAAAAAGACCACAAATTTTTTTATAAAAAAGATTTTAAAATGTTTCTGCTACCCCTAATAATCTTCATGAGACCCCAAAAATCAAAAAAACCATTAATCTTTAAAAAACGATTTTAAAATGTTTCTGCTTCAGCCAATAATCTTCATGGAACCCCTGGAGGTGTGCTGATCCCGACTTTGAGAAGCCTTGGTTAGAATACTTCATCTAAAAAAAAATAAATAATGAAAAATTACTGTCAACTGAATTTGCCTACTTTGAAATAGCGATATTCATATACAAATATTGCTTTTTTTTTGTGAAAATCAAAAAAGCATTTTTAGAACGTGCAGTACTCATTTAAATTTTCAAGCTTCTTTGCCAAAAATTGTGTATGGTAGTGCTGACACAAGATTTTTTAAAAAGTCCCCAAAAACACAAAGAATTCCATTAAAAAAAATTTGTTTAATTTCCATAAATTAAAAAAAGATGCTTTTAGATGTCTAGTGGAGTACCCATGCGAATTTGCAAGGTTCTAGGCCAAATTGTGTGTCCTGTAACGCTGACACAAGATTTGTTTAACAGTTTTTAAAAAAGAAAAATAATTCCATGAATTCCCAAAGTCCAGAAAACCGTTTTTAGAAGATGTCTAGTGGTGTACTCATGCGCATTTTGCTAGGTTCTAGACCAAATGGTGTGTCTGGTAGCGCTAACACAACAAAAACAAACAAAAAAAATTGAGTGAAAAGGGAAGAATACCTTGCCACCTTGCTTGTTGTTTGATCGGGTCGGTGGTCATGACCACAATGATTCAATAAGAATATAAAAATGATATAAGAATATGATAATAAACAATATAAGAAAAATAATAATATAATCATAGTATAATATAATAACAAAATTGACTGAAAATAGATTCATTAACTGAAAGCAAGAATAACTTTAAATACAAAAGTTAATCATACCAATATCCTGGCTGCTTTTATTTATTCTCTATATTTGTCAACAATAGATGTTGTGCAATTTCAATGCAATCAAATAATTCTTTAAAATTAGAACTGTGTAATTTTCTTATCTTTCATGCTGAGAGATTTCCCATTTGACTCTTCTACTAATTATAGTGGAAGCAGATTTATATAAAACAAAACAGTAATAACCAAAATTCACTCATCAAATTCAGTATAATTTCCGAATCAAAAGGTCATTAATTTCCTCTCTCTTACTCACAATATGTTCCAGTTGAGCCTTTTTGTTTCAAATACTGAAATATTGCATATAAATAAGATTAAATTGAGCTATGAAAAGCCAACCAATTTAATATCACATAATAACGTCTTGAAAGCAGTGCCATATTAACTATGTAGCAAACAAAGCAAATGTTATGGGCCCCACATTTTCAGAGGCCCCGCGCTAAATGTTTGCAAGCTATCAATTCCGATTCAGTGATTCTGCACTTGCTCTATTACTATAGTACTATACTACCTTAAACTTTTGAGAACGACTGGGTTTTTAAGGTTAGCAATTTTAACCAATTATCGCTTTTAATTGGGGTTATTAATAATTAATGGGAATGTGATAGGATACATATACCACAGATAAATACAAAGGTATTTGAATCTGAAGTCATAGCCGTGGCATATGAATAAGAAAACAAAATAATACTATACCTGAAAGGTTAGATATATTTGTCGTATTATCTGGCTGTAAAGCAAATGAAAAAATTGAATTACTCTGTAAGTAAAAAATGTATGTGTTTTGAGATTTATGTGTATTATGTTAACTTGGGGCCTCTTTATAACATATGCTACTGGCCCTGCACTCACTTAACAGAAGTTTACACTCGGATTTTACACCTGAAGAAGGCCAATGAATGGATTGGCCGAAACGTTGTGTTTAGAACACAAACAACAAGAAGGAGTTCAATCGTCTGAAGAATCATTTGGATATTAATGACCCTTCTCAAAACTATAGAAAATATCCTTGTAATATACTTTACAATAGTACAATTATTTAATTGGTATGAAATAATTCTATGAAATTCATTTTCTTTATTCAAATAGTTGAGGAATTAAAACTAATCCCTCCTTGCAAAAGTTATACTGAAATTAGATTTAGTATATAAGGCTAAAAGTTAGGTATTAGTGTAATGTTATTATCTTCTTGACGGTTGGCGACGTTCAATGACAGTTCGTTGGTTTTGTCACTCCTTATTGTGGACGGAGTCGGGACGCACAATGTGTCTGGACTTCGGGAAGACGGAGGTTGGTCGCTGGAAAGAATTGGTCTGGAACTTAATGAACGATCGAGACAGAGATGATTTTTTTTGTAAAAGAATATACTGTTTGTTCATAATTCTACAGAAAGTATTGTCACACACAGATATTCCCATAAAATCGAGAGGGAGTGTGAGCGAATGTGTATTGAGGCGACTTCAGAGACGACTGCTCAGTCCATATCTGTGGGACACTTTGTTTATAGTTTCTAACGGCTAAATTAATTCATCTTGTTTAGTCTGTATATTTTGAACTTTGGCTATTTTGAATTCACTATGTGCTCGTTTATTAAACAGATTTCTACTTTTAAGTATTTTCTGTCAATGTTTTGACTAGTATTTCCCTTTCTCCTGAGTCACCCTTGAGATGTTATCAAAAGTACCCCTGTTGCTTACCAAAAGTGTCAAGTCGATTATTTTAGTTAGTGTCAATCTGTATATTTTGAACTTCCGATTTTTTCTTTTCATTTATCTATCTTTTTATCTATCTATCATTTATGCACACCATCACTATGGTACATTAGTACTTTTGGTAGCAGCTTCTATATATATAAAGATGTAATGTATGTATGTATGTTTGTACTCTTATAACTCAAGAACTACATATTCAAGACAAAAAATAAGACTATAATTGAATTTGGCACATCTCAATCTAGGTGCAGCAAACCTTTTTAGGGTCAATTTTAGAAAAAAACAATTTTTTTATAGATTTTTTTCACTTTTTGCATCCAAAATGTATCCAGCCAACAGCCTGTACAGGGCAATTGGTCAGTGTTTTAAAAAGTAGGTCATGTGTTTGTCCTCATGTTTTGGGGAGGTGACCATGTACATAGTATAGTATCCAATAGGGCGGGTTTCCAGCTAGTTGGAAATAGAATGAATCAATTGTGTATCAATACTGGTCAGAAACACTGATGTCATATAAATCAATGAATTAATGTTCACAGGAAAAGTATAAACCTTCCCCTTATATTCCCAGTATCCTGTTCCATTCCAATGACTATGGTCAGGTCTTTATCATGGCTATTGTGATAAACAGGGATGGAACTGTCTACCATAATAATTTCACACTTTTTAATAGAAAGTTAATATTCTTCTAAACCAAACATAGCAGGATTTTATTTCTAGTGGAACATTACACAATCAAAACAGATATTATCAGGTATTATATATGACCAAACTCTCCAGCATTGAAACTCACATCTAATAAAGTTCCTTAATAGGTAGATATACAATTAATAAATATGTAAATGCTGCATGGCTTTGCCTTTCATATTAATCACTGCTACCCACAACACTGATTTAAATACTGTTGCTGGGTTTAGGTTTTTCATGTGTTCAGAAAAATATATATCTATGTATCCAGATTTTGCCCAGCCCAAACATAGCAGGATTTTATTATGAATATGTTGCCGTCCAAAGATGAGTACAACACTATGAAAAAATATTTCTGGCAACAGAGTTTCAATGCTGTAGAGTTTGGCCATAAATAATACCTGATAATATCCGTTTTGATTGTGTAATTTTCCACTAGAAATAATAAAATCCTGCTATGTTTGATTTGGAAGAAAATTAACTTTCTATAACATAGTGGTAGACATTTATGTACACATTTATGAGTGATACTGTATATCTCGCTGTTCGATATCAATTTTGAAATCTTTATTAATGAAAGATAATCATGACCAAATTCTACCATTGGCAAAAATATGAATATGTTGCCGTCCAAAGATGAGTACAACACCACGAAAAAATATTTTTGGCAAGTTTCAATGCTGTAGAGTTTGGCCATATATAATACCTGTTAATATCCGTTTTGATTGTATAATGTTCCACTAGAAATAATAAAATCCTGCTATGTTTGATTTAGAAGAAAATTAACTTTCTATAAAATAGTGTTAGGGGGTGTATACTGTACTAATTAGCAGTCTATAATGAATCTCAAAAACAAGTCTACTTAGTCACTTTTTGAGATTCATTATTGACTTCTAATGAGTACAGTATCGCCCATAAATAAGTACACAGTTACTTCCCTTGTGAGGCTTCCTTTGATATTTTAATGATGATTTTTTTGTGCTTTCATTAAGTTTTTTTGGTAGTGCACGAACGGGGCACGCCCACACACACCCAGCAGACACACGTGCATCCCTGCATGGCCCCCTACCAAAAAACCTTAATGAAAGTATAGAAAAATCGTCATTAAAATATCAAAGAAGCCTCACAAGAGAAGTAACTGAATACTTTGAAGCCTCATTTCCAAACAACGGACGGAAAGTAACAGTCCTGTTTGCCATACAGTTTCATTGTAAATAAAACATTAAAAAACATTTTTTTCTAAAAACTAACAACTCTAGGAAGGTTGTTAGAGTCTAACGGATTAATGGAGACATTACTGTAAACCTAGTTCCCAAAACCAGGCCTTACCGTATATATAGTACCCCAAAATTATGGTTGTTTGGTTTAGAAGAAAATTAACTTTCTATAAAAAAAAGTGGTAGGGGTGTGCTCATTTTTGAACGGCAACTTATTGATATTTTTGGCAACAGAATTTGTAGAGTTTGGCCATAAATAATACCTGATAATATCTGTTTTGATTGTCTAATGTTCCACTAGAAATAATAACATCCTGTTATGTTTGGTTTAGAAAGAAAAAAATTAGGTGATAGGTATGTACTCATTTTTGGACGGCAACTTATTGATATTTTTGGCGACAGTTTCAATGCTGTAGAGTTTGGCCATAAATAATACCTGATAATATCCGTTTTCATTGTGTAATGTTCTACTAGAAATAATAAAACCCTGCTATGCTTGGTTTAGAAGACAATTAACTTTCTATTAAAAAGTGGTAGGGGTGTACTCATTCGTTTGGCAGAGGGAACAAGCTGAGTTCAGCAGTTGCTTTGAGATTTAGGAAAGTATTTTCTCAGCCATTTTGATAAGTCTTTTGAGAAGTACTCTGGATAGGATTTTTTTACAGTGATGAGAAGATCGATACTACTTCTGTACTTGCTAACAATAGATCAGTTGCCCTTTTTTAAGGGTGACTGATTCAGATTATTATATCATCTTTGAAGTCCGGTGAATCAGTTCCAGATTCCCATGTAAGTAACATAATCTGGTGAAGTTCAGCAATCATTGAATGACCTCATTGTTTCCACTATTCAGCTGTCAACTTATGTCGTACAAGTAATTCATTGCTTTCCAATGATTTCAAAGCATCAGTAACCTCTTGATTTTCTACAAGGATTACCATATATTAGAAACCATCAACCAAAACTGTCAATATAGGTTTCTTGACTGGCTATCTATGTATATATGAAATCAAATTTTATATCCGACAGAATATGATAATTATAAAGACAGGTATTAGTTGAGAACCTATATTTGCCTGGTGCTGGTGTGAGCGACTGCTAAACGAGCGACCTAAATCAGAGCTTGTTTCTTTATTCACATTTACAATTTAGGGCGCTCGTTTAGCAGTTGCTTACACCGGCTCTGGGAAAATATAGGTTCTCAACTAATAAATGTCTTTATAATTATTGTATGTATGTATTGTGCATATAGGCCACACCAATAGAGCTAGAGGGCTGAAAATCTAAACATTTACTCCTTATTATGTCTAGAAACAGAGATTAGCACAATCTAGGTCGTCATAGAAGGAGATGGGAAAGGCCTTTGTCCAGCAGTGGACTCATAACGACTAATGATGATGATGTCTAGAAAAAAACCTTTAGTTTTTTGTTTGAAAATTCCTCCCCAAAATAGGTTTTTAGTGTGTGTGTGTATGGGGGTATTAATTTGCAATGTAAGTTTATGCTAAATTGATCCCTATTTTGTGTCCAGCAGCATTCATGCTTGTTTTTTTTGTTGAAAATTCCAATTTTTTTTAGTGATCACAGCCCAACAAAAAGCGAGAGAAGTAACTTATTCATTGATGACCCCTTTTTCAATTTTTTTAATTGATCACCCCCAACATGGCATGTGACCGTTTCTATTCAGTGACTAACCAGACCTGTTCTAGGTGATGGTTTAATTCTCAGAGATAAGATCTGGATATTCCTGTGTTTGTTGGCACTCTTCCAAGTTGTCTAACATTGTATATTCTTAAATTATGTCTTCATTTGATTGTTATCAACCTCAACTGGTCTACATAGAGAGTTTGGCCATAAATTATGCCTCAGAATATCTGTTTTGCTTACCCAACCAGAAAAAAGCTGATATAGAGCAACCTTCAGCGAAAAGTTTTCCGCATGTAACTTTACAAACTACTTTTGACACAGTATTTTCTATAGTTTTGAGAAGGGTCAGTAACATTCATATAGGTATTTTCTATAGTTTTGAGAAGGGTCATTAACATTC
>VCCN01004110.1:3891769-3904466 GCA_006491835.1 Architeuthis dux | reverse complement strand
ACCTAGCAAGAAGAGATGAAAATAGATGGGGCAAAAGACTGACCGATTGGTGTCTATGGGCAGTAAATGCAGTAGAAATAGACCAGACCCAAGATGGAGGGATGAAATAGAAAAGTTTGCCAGTAAGATGTGGCAGGGGTTAGCACAATCGAGGTCATCATGGAAAGAGATGATGATGTTTAGAAAAACGATTTGTATGTGTGTTTCCAAACAGAATTTACTCTTTATTATGTTTAGAAAAAAATCTTTTTGTTTTTTGAAAATCCGCCAATTTGTAATGTAAGTTTATGCTAAATTGATCTCTTAGTTTGTGTCCGGCAGCACTCATGCACCAATGGAGATAGAGGGCTGAAAATTTAACATTTACTCTTATATCTAGAAAAACATTTTTGTTGTTTTTTTTTTAAATTCCTCCCCCAAAAAGGTTTTTAGTGTGTGGAGAGGGGGGGTTCAAATTTGCAATGTAAGTTTATGCTGAATTGATCCCTATTTTGGATCTGTCAGCATTCATGCTTGTTTTCTTTTTAAATTCAGACCTTTTTACTGATCACCACCCAACAAAAGCCAAGAGAAGTAACTTATTCTTTGATCACCCCTTTTTCAATTTTTTAATTGATCACCCCCAACACATGCTGCAAAAAGACATTGGTCATGTGATGGTTTCTACTGAGTGACTAACCAGACCTCTACATATATATACGTCTGCTCTCACCTATAGATTTCACAAGCTAGGCTAAAATAATTTAATCAAACGCTGGGAGATAATTAAATTTCATGATGGCAAATCCTGATGATTTAATCAGTTGAAATTCCGACTGGAATCCAGGTGGTTCAGTTGAATGTCATAAAAACTGAAAACTACAATGAAGACATTGTATAAATCTAAAGAGAACTTGGAAAGAGACCTGAAGATCAAGAGATGAGCATTCTTGGAAAAGTCAGACAGAGAAGAGGGCAAATGAAAAAAGTAAACTAGCATTCCAAGGGAAATTATGAATCACCACCACCCATATATGCTGTGTTGGGGCAATCAATTAAAAAGTTAGAAAAGAAAAATGAAGATAGATTTAAACAAAACTTGGAAAGAGACCTGAAGATCAAGAGATGAGCAGTCTTGGGAAAGTCAATCAGAGAAGAGGGCAAATGGAAAAAGTAAACTAGCATTCCAAGGGAAATCATGAATCACACCCCCACCCCCACGATTCTATGAGTAGGATATAAGTTGGCCTACAAAGTATGCTTGAAATTTCCTCAAGTAAGAACTTGAAATTTTGTACACACACTCCCCTCAATGAGTAGGGAAAATGCTTTTTGTTTTTTGAAAATTCCCCCTCTAAATAGGGGGCAGGGTTAAATTTACAATGTAAGTTTATGCTAAATTGATCCCTTAGTTTGTGTCCAGCAGCATTCTCACTTGTTTTTTGAAAATTTATTTAGTGATCACTGCCCACCTTCACTGTTTAATTTCCAAGGTAAAAAGAAGCATATAGTATTAAACAACAGGTCTGGTTAGTCACTCAATAGAAACTGTCACATGACCAACGTCTTTTGGCAGCATGGGGGTGATCAATTAAAAAATTGGAAAAGGGGTGATCAATGAAGTAGTTACTTCTCTCGCCTTTTGTTGGATAGTGATCAGTAAAAACGTCTGAGTTTTCAAAAAAACTAGTATAAATGCTACCGGCCACAAACTAAAGGACCAATTTAGCATAAACTCACATTGCAAATTGAATCCCTCACTGACTAAAAAACAATTGGGGGGGGGTACAAAAGATTTGTAGACTTAATAAGGGGTAAATGTTTAAATTGTCAGCCCTCTAGCTTGATTGTTGCGGCCTGTATGCATGATACATACATACATATATAGCCAGCCAGCCAACCAGCCAGACCAACTTGAAAACTGAAGAAACCTATTTTGACAATTTTGGTGACAGTTTCTAAAGCCGGGTTGATGCACAGTTGACAGAACAACATTTCAAGTTTCTACTATGAACAGTTAGGGCTGGGCGAAGTCCAGATATATACACAGATACATATAAATGTCAGAACACGTAAATAACCTAAACCTAGCAATAAACCAATGTTGTGGGTAGTGGTGATTAACAATAACAGAGTGGATGCACAGTTGACAGAATAACTATACAATTGAAAACAGGAATCACTGGCAATTTCTAACAGCTCTAAAAACAAAGAAATGTGCACATTTTTACTTAACTGTCCTTGAATATAGCAGTTCATATATTTTCTATTTTTTGTGTTATTACTAAAACAAACCAGACACTAAGTCTTTCTTATAAAGAAGTAAAGGCATTCTTAAAATCTGAAATATAAGCACTTACTGGTGTTGGTTTGGAAAACATACAAAAGATAAATAATTATGAATATGCGAGCGGAAGTACTACAAAGAAATTGCCAAAACTGATCTGATTCACCCCAACATTATGTGGCGAAACCTCAACTATTCGTTGGCTCTTTTTGGCAACACTTTGTCTGTTAGATTTAATCTTTAATCACCTTCCTTGACATAACCTTGTTATTCCAACATCCTGGTAGGGGTTCCTTCATCTGATCAACAGACGGAGATCACTTGAGACTAAATCACACTAGCAAGGAAATATTTCCAATCGAGAATTGGCAGATAAGATTGATGGGAAACACTTGATTATCTGAGGAAGAATGCATACACAAGCACCTCAGTCTCTTACTGAATTATTATAATAAGTCACTGTCAGCGCTGCTTTCTTTGTATATAACTCTTCGTGGCCCTCTCAGCAAGGGTTTACCTTATTTCTTATTTGAATATATGTGATTCCATCAGATGCTCTGATACGAATGGCAAAGAATGTTTCTGTTAATAGATTCTGAGAAGAAGTATGGTGCCAATGATTTAGGTGCCAAGTTCTTGGCTTTTACAATACTTAGATTATAAATCATAGAAGCCGTTATACAAACTCTACTGTCACAAGTTACCTTTTGGGGACCACTAACCAGGGCCGGATTAGCCTATACTCACACTGCGCCATGGTGTAGGGCCCAGGATATTAAAGGGGCCTACAAATAAATAGCAATATAGAACTTTATCACTATTACCTTTGTGTGAAAAAGATCAATCATAAATAAAAATGAACTAGCATTCCAAGGGACATTATGAATCACTGCCACCCATATATGCTGTGTTGGAGGTGATCAATTAAAAAGTTGGGCTGTGATCACTAAAAAATGTCTGAATTTTCAAAAAACAAGGGGGTACAAGCTAGTGACTAGTTTAGCATAAGCTTACATTGAAAATTGAACCCCCACAAAAACCCTATTTTAGAGGGGAATTTTCAAAAAACATTGAGGGGAGTATGTGTACAAAATCTCAAGTTTCTACTATGAATGTCCAGATGGATAGATAGACAAAATTGAACCCCCCTCTAAAAACCTATTTAGGGGGGGGGATTTTTCTAAGCAAAAACAACATATTCCATACTCATTGAGTGGAGTGTGTGTTCAAAATCTCAAGTTTCTACTATAAACGGTTAGGGCTGGGTGAAGTCCGGATATAGATAGATAGATACATACATACATACATATAAATGTGTGAACACATGAATAACCTAAACCTTTGGTAGCAGTGATTAATAATTACTTAATATATGAATACATGAATAGCATGTGAATAAAAAATATTATTTTATATCCCTTTTTTTAGTTTATACTATAAGCCGCCTTATTTCAACATTTTTTATAACTATCTTCATAATATATTGCATATTACTTACATTTTTTACATTGTCTAATTATGAACTTACTTATTTGTTTTTTTCTCTTTCTATTATATCTTAAAAATGTCTGGGTTACTTCAGCAATTTCTTATGTAACACACTTTTCTCAATCTTTCATTTCCACATTGTCAAATTATCTCTACCATTCTGTCGGATTACCTTACATCTATATAATAAACATTTATTAAATAGAAAGTCTTCATTTTCTTAAATATCTGTGATATATATATTGGTGGGCCCCAAAATTATGGGTGGCGTAGGGCCCATTGTGATCTTAATCCAGCCCTGTCACTAATGATTGTAAATAATAGAAAAACTCTCTCTCAATTACAATAAATGAAGCCTCACACCAAATGGTTAATCACGTTGGAATATACTTACATCGTTAGTTAAAGTAATAAAAAAAAGCATTAGAATCATTATGAAGGGTTTCTTCTGAAGTTTTGGAAAATTGAGAATTCTACTTCTTGTTTTTTGTATTAAGATATTAATCACTGCTACACACAACACTGGTTTATTGCTGGGTTTAAGTTATTCATGTGTTCTGCCATTTATATGTATCTATGTATCCGGACTTTTCCCAGCCCTAACCGTTCATAGCAGAAACTAAAATTTATATGTATCTATGTATCTATCTGTTTAATTAATACGAGTAATTTAATATAAATTGAAACAGTTTATTTAAATTAAGTATTTTTTAGGTTGTAGTTCTTCGTACAAATGGAAAGGTTTTTTTCAAACATTAATAAACGTTGTGAAAGTGATGATACAACACAGACCAGAGACGGACGTGGGAAGAGGCGGAAATATTGTAAATATGACGATAGTTATTTGGACTTGGGTTTCGCTTCAACATATATCAACAATGAAGAGAGACCGCAGTGTCTATTGTGTTTGAAAGTTTTGCCACCAGAGGGCATGCATCCAAGTAAATTAAAACGCTACTTAGAAACAAATCATCGCAACATGGTTGGTAAACCTCGTGAATATTTTAGCAGAAAGTTACAAGATTTACAACAACAGAAAAGTCCTTTTTCTAATCCTGCATCAATGCCAACTGATGCTTTGCTAGCATCCTATAAGGTGGCATACAGAGTTGCCAAAGCTAAACAGCCTCATACCATAGCAGAAGATCTGATTCTACCAGCTGCTGTAGATATGGTAAATATTATGATTAGTGAATCTGCTGGGAAACTACTTTCTAAGGTGCCTTCATCAGATAATACGATTTGTTGCAGAATTCAGCACATGGCAGAGGACCTGAATGAACAATTGATTGCAAAAATGAGAGGGAAGGGATTTGGGTTGCAGCTGGACGAGGCAACTGACAGTAATGAGGATACCAATCTCATCTGTTATGTATGATTCGTAGAATATCTTCTATGTTGCAAAAGTATAACTGCAGGTACAAAGGCTCAAGATTTGTTCAAGATACTCGACACATTTATCAATGAAAATAATTGAGAATGGATGAAGTGCGTTGGTATCTGTACTGTTCTATGTCCGGAGCTTATGGAGGGTTGCAAGCACACATTTGAGGCAAAGCTCCTGATGCACTGTGGATGCATTGTATAATTCAAAGGGAAGCACTAAGTTCTCCAGTGGATCTGGTCTTTGAATGTGTAGTGATAACGGTTAACTATATAATATCAGCCAGTAAAGGTACGATTTTTCAAATATTTAAACAAAAATATGGGAGCCAAACACACATTATAATATTGCAGCTTACGATGGCTATCTTGTGGAAGTGTACTGTCTCATACATTCGAATTACCACAGGAACTTTACGCAAATCATGAAAATGAGGGACATGAGTACACCAAATACTTCATAGATACATATTTCTTAACCAAATTGGCATATTTGTCTGATATCTTTGAAAAATTGAATGTGTTGAATCTCTCCCTGCAAGGGATGCAACATGCACATTTTGAAATAGGTAGAGAAGATTTCTGCCTTCGGGAATAAATTATTATTATGGAAAAGAAAAATGAATGAAGATGGTGGCAAAGAGTGTTTTCGATTGTTGCAACAGTTTGTGACATCCAATTGATGAACTCCTATCTCAGTTAGCAACTGGTTTAAAAAATATTTTCAAGAATATAATATGGAGAAATTCACATGGATTCAAGACCCATTCAGGGCCCAATTTTTATAGAGGAGGCGATGTAAAATTAGAATCTTACTTTGTGTCGGTCTTAACGAGACCCCATCTTCAATTTACTAAGTGAATATCAGCTAAACTGGACCCTTATATTGTAAATAAAAATAAATAAATAAAACTATTTTTCACTCTTAACATCCTGTTGAAAATTCCAAAGCCCAATCCTGTAATGATTGAGCAGAAAATGGCTAAAAATGGTTTGTTTATTCAAATGTTTATAGTGTCTTTACTTGTGGGCAGATTGTTATGAAAATTGGCAGTATTGCAAGAAAGACTTGTGCGGCCTCATGCATTTTAGGATCTTTGGCCATGTTTGTTTACGTGAGCAGAAAATGGCTAGAAATGGTTTGTTTATTAAAATGTTTATAGTGTCTTTACTTGTGGGCAGATCGTTGTGAAAATTGTGAAGAAAGACCCATGCGGCCTCATGCATTTTAGGATCTTTGGCCATGTTTGTTTACGTGCTCCCTCATTTTTTGTTTTTTTTGAGGGGGGTTCTAACTAACCTAACCACGGGAACAGAAATACAGTTGTTCAGTATTTTCTGACTTAGGGTGCCGTGAAGAAATCCTAATACACCAAGGATGCCATGATGTGAAAAAGTTTGGGAACCACTGACTTAATGAATTTTCATCTAACGTGTTGTTTTGTGGAATGGATTGTCCTTGTTAAGAGAGATATCACTGTATATGGATACACATTGCATTTTATATGTGTGGATTTAATTATTTCATAATAATAAATTGCTTCAGGATACTATTTTTGGTAAATATGACTCTGGGTTCAGATAGTACAGTCTCTGTCTGGCCTGTCCAGGGATTATATATACATCTATGCTTAAGCCACTTAAGATTCACTGATGACATTTCCATGACATCGAAAGCATCTGAAAAATTACAAATATGTTAACTGATCTAAATAGGGAAAGTAATAAAAGTAGGCTTAAAGATGAACAGAACAAAGACAAAAGTAATGTTCAATGATAAAGTCCCCAAAAAGGTCATAAAGATAGGAGAGACTCTAGACGAGGTTGATGAATACATCTATCTAGGACAGGTAATAAAGCTAGAGAAAGGGCACCTTGCCAATGTGCTTAAAGTCTAAAATATACAATGGTTGCATAATACCAGACATGACTTATGGATGCAAAACATGGAAATTAACAAAACGAGCTGAAAACCAACTTAGAATAGCACAGAGAGCCATGGAAAAAGCAATGCTAGCTATAACTCTAAGAGATAGAAAAAGATCAACATGGATCAGAGGGAGGACTAGAGTGAAGGATATTATACTAATAATTAAGCAGCAAAAATGGAGATGGGCTGGTCACCTAGCAAGAAGAGATGACAATAGATGGGGGGAAAGACTAACCAACTGGTGCCCATGGGACAGTCAGTAAATGCAGTAGGAAAAGGCCAGATACAAGTTTGCCAGTAAGATGTGGAAGAGGTTAGCACAATCGAGGTCGTCATGGGATGATGATGATGATGATGATGAAGAAGAAGAAGAAGAAGAAGAAGAAGAAGAAGTGTTATAATCTTTAGTCTTAGCTTCATAGTCAAAAGAGTCCGTTCTAGTTGGGGAAATATTTTTAGCTGTTTGCAAGGCAAATCCCACAACACAACCTGGGAAGCTGACAATGTTTCTGAGCTGTGATTTACTTGTGGAATATAAAAAGACATTAACAGTGACATTTTTGGTGTAATTCCTCCATGACACCTCCAGGCGACGAAAGCAATTAAATTTCCTTTCTTTTCCTTCAAGTTTTTCATTCATTTATTAGTTTCTCTCTCTCTCTGGCTTTCTTATTCATTAATTATCTATTTCTTTATTTTTTCTATTATTCTCTGTCTTCAATCATTTCCTTCCACATTCTCAATTTTATTTGTTCTTCTTTTATTCTCTCTCTTTTTCTTTCTTACTTTCATTCGTTCTTCTTTTCTTTTATTCTCTCTCTTTTTCTGTCTTACTTTTTTCATTCTTCTTTTCTTTTATTCTCTCTCTTTTTCTTTTTTACTTTCATTCGTTCTTCTTTTCTTTTATTCTCTCTCTCTGGCTTTCTTACTTTTTCATTCTTCTTTTCTTTCATTCTCTGTCTTTTTCTTTCTTACTTTCATTCATTCTTCCTTTCTTTTATTCTCTCACTTTTTCTTTCTTACTTTCATTCGTTCTTCCTTTCTTTTATTCTCTCACTTTTTCTTTCTTACTTTCATTCGTTCTTCCTTTCTTTTATTCTCTCACTTTTTCTTTCTTACTTTCATTCGTTCTTCCTTTCTTTTATTCTCTCACTTTTTCTTTCTTACTTTCATTCGTTCTTCCTTTCTTTTATTCTCTCACTTTTTCTTTCTTACTTTCATTCATTCTTCGTTTCTTTTATTCTCTCTCTTTTACTTTCTACTTTCATTCGTTCTTCTTTTATTCTCTTTCTTTTACTTTCTTACTTTCATTCGTTCTTCTTTTCTTTTATTAACTCTCTTTTCTTTCTTACTTTCATTTTTTCTTAGATCCTTTTCTTAAACTCTTTTGTCTTCTTTTTATTCAATTCTTTGTGTAATTCTCAGAAAATCTCTATTTTTTCATTCTTTTCTTCAAAATGATCCATCTTTTTTTCCTTCTTTCTTACTCAATCTTATTTCCTTTAATTACTAAGTCAATGCCTTTCTTCATTCATGTCATCCTTTATTTATATTCTTCATTCATCCAATTTCTTTCTTCCCTTCTTTCCTTGCTCATTCCTTCATTTTATTCCAAAACACCTTCTCCATATTCCTTCATTTGGTTCCCTTCATTATTTCTTCCCTTTTCTTCAATTAAATTTCAGTTTTTGTCTTTGATTCCTTCATTCTTCCATCCTTTCATGAATTTTATCCTTTTTATTGCGTTCCTTTATCTATCTCATTTTTTTCTTGCGTACCTTTATCTATCTCATTTTCTTCTTTCATTCCAATTATTTCCAATTCTTCTTCCCTCCATAGTAATTTCCTTTTCTCTTTTATACATCCATTACTTTCATTTTCATGACTCTGTATTTCCCATCCTCTTAGATATTCCCATAAAATCCAGGCATAAATAACCAATACTCTGACACTACAGAGAACAAAATCAGAATTCTGTATGTTCCTTAAACGCAATTCCATAACATTTTGTTTGCTCATTGGAAATATTTCTTGTTAGCATCACAGATAAACCAAGATTTGCTTTGCATTTTGCTTAGGAAAAAATTGTTTTTGCATCCAATTTGTTTGTCTTTTCATGCTTGACTGAGTTTGGATTTGCAGTGCCAATCCAAAGACATACATTGGCACCAGCTGCTGCTGCTGCTACCAGCAACAGGTTTATTGACTGTTGTAAAATGCTGGACTTTCCTGGTACCAATTAAAATAACTCACAGGATTGAATTTAGAAACAAATTATCTGTCATGCATTTTATTACTTAAAAAATGGGTTATTGTTTTTTTAAACCTTTCATTGCTAGTTGATATTTTTTATTTTAATAATAACCTAAGATTGGAATTTTTAACAAATCTTATCTATCACAGGAATACTGGTAGGAAAAACTAACTTCACTTATATAAGCTCAAACATTCATTCTGTTATTTCAGAAATTGCTTTTTTTGATGGGGTATGAAAATTTATAGAAATAATCGTAAAACTTCTTTTGATGTTTGCTTTAATATAAGTATGTCAGCTTAAACTCTGAAGGAATTTAAATCAATGCAAACACACCATGTATGTAATATACAGCTGTTGTATAGCCACGGGTTCGCGAGAGGAGAATCCTGGACTTGTTTTATAAAAATATGAGGATATATTTTTATTCCATCAGACACATCGTTCAGTGGCAGTGAATGAAGAGTGGGAGAGAGATAATGAGAGACAACAGACTTTTCTTAGACAGCAGGGCATACAGGTCTTTTGACAACAGGGTAATTGGTCCTGTCTTCGTCCCAAGCCTAAGTGATCTCTCTGGCTTCCGCGGGCGCTCTGTGTGGCTTTTATTGGGTTTGAATGCCCACACTGGTTTTCCAGCCTGCCACCTGCAACACAGGGTTTAGTCAATATCCTGTTTATGATTTTTCAACACCTGGTGTGTCTTCTGGTTCCTGACACCTGCAGTTTGGGTTTTGGTCAATATCCTGTTTATGACTTTCAACACCTGTGGAGGTCAAATCTGTGAACACCGCCCACAGCTGCCTAAATATCTAACACAGCTAAGAAGCAGCTTTCTTCTTAAACATCCTCCATGCTACTCAGATGGTCTCTATAAATGTTATTTCTAATCTAAGGTAAAATTAAGTGAAAAACCATATTTTTTTTTCTCTTCGTTTAGATGTTTGGACTTAACCTAGGTCTAAAACCTTCAAAACGCATATATGCAAATTAAGTTTTAAAAATACGAATATTCATATATGTAATCACGTGATAAATTTGGGCCCCAAAAGACAAGCATCTTCCTTCTTCTCGCTCAAGCTGTCAAGATGTAAAGACACAAAAGATTCTCACTCTGCCTACAAGGCCAGGGCAATTGTGAGAAGCCGTCAAGCCAACAATGGAAACTCTAACCTTTAACAACAAAGAAAAGAATGAGATGAACTCCTTCATTGCAAAGGTCAACATAGACCTAAAAAAAAGCAAGCAGATAAAAATATATTAATCAAATTTCGAATCCTTAAGGTAAAAAATGGCTATATCTTTGCTTGTGCACACATTCTTCTCTGTGTATTTGTTGATATATTTTTTTTCTTTGAATTCTCCTGAACTGTTATCGCTTCCCAACACTGGAAAACTAACAAGATTCAGACAACGGGAATATAATTCTTCTCCTCACCAAATAAGAAATATTTAGAACTTTTCACATCATGACAATTTCACGGACCTTGCCATGGATCTTTAAACATTATCAAAATTAAGACAATAGATAGTTGACTTACTAACATGTCTTTTACCATATTAATTTGTTGTTAGAAAATAAAATATGTAAGCTTGGGTTAATGACAAATATTAACAGATTAAAAATGCAACAAAGTATTATGTACTTACAGAGATCCTTTATTCATTTAGTGACTGTAGTCAACCTAACACGTGTGTACTACCAAGCGCTTTCTCCAACTGATAAACAATCGCTGCTCGTTTTCCATAATGTGAAACAGCGCCCCCTAGCTGAAATCTTCTGTGTAATAACACATGATACTTACTTAACAAAATATATATTGTTTATTCTTATATGATACGTTTATGAATGTGTATGTATGTAATTTTGCCCTTATTAATCACTGCTACCCAAAACACTTGTTTATTGTTGGGTTTAGGTTATTCATGTGTTCACACATTTATATGTATCTATGTATCCAGACTTCGCCTAGCCCTAACTATTCATAATAGAAACTTGAAATTTTGCACACACACTCCACTCAATGAGTAGGGGAAATGTTTCTTTTTGTTTTTTGAAAATTCCGCCCCAAAATAGGGTTTTAGAGGGGGGTTCAATTTTATCTATGTAGCCGGACTTTGCCCAGCCTTAACTGTTCATAGTAGAAACTTGAGATTTTGTACACACACTCCCCTCAATGAGTAGGGAAAATACCTGTTTTTGTTTTCTGAAAATTCCCCTCTAAAATAGGGTTTTAGTTGGTGGTTCAATGTTCAATATATGCTTATCTAAATTGATTAATCACCCCCAACACAGCATATATGGATGGCAGTGATTCATAATTTCCCTTGGAACGCTAGTTCATTTTGTCTTTCTCCACTTTCTTCTGTAAAGACGAGATTCTTAGTCCCTCGCTCTACCATTGAGCCAAATATTACCCAACAGCAGTAAAATCTTCTAAGATAAATATAAGACCATTTAACTTTAGTTTAAGGCATACAACCTTAAAATTGGTGATTTACCGTAACATTAGTACACAGGACAAATTTAATTTATTGTTAGTAGGCATTCAGTAAATTCTATTAAGGAGTCAGAATATTATAACCAACCACAATGCCACTTCACCATGATCAATAGTTTTCTATCTGTGTTTCATGTTGCCAGTTTCACAATTTATCACAGATGATTATACAGAAGCCGAGAGAAAATTGTCTTTTTGACCTCAGAAGATGCAGTCAAGAGGCAAACAAGTGCAATAAAAGCCTTTCTATATGAGAAATAATGGTATGCCAATGTCAAAATGACCGATGGTTGAGTTGAATGAATATAATTTCCAAGTTGCTACTTGAGTCAAGGACAATCATCTTAATATAATGTAATAAGTGTCGGTTTGATTCAAATCTGTAACATACTGCAATGTATCTCTATATCATGTTATATTATTGGAATAATAATAATAATAAAAATCATTATTCAAATTGGTTCTTTGGATGATTGAACTCCTTCTTGTTATTTGTGTTGTAAACACAACGTTTCGGCCTTCTTCGAGTGTAGAATCCGAGATGGGTTAAACAGAAGTTATGTTATAACGCTTATAGTACATGGCCCGGGTGTTTCTGTGTCTTTGTCTTGTCGGGTTTAGGTTTGTTGAGAAGTGGAAGCCACATCGGGTTGAAATCCACACTTGTCTGCCTAATGCATTTAGTCGACATTTTGATGTGAGCTGCCTCTTTGATTTTTCTCTGCTTCCAACATCGTTCTCTGTCAATAATCTCGACTTCCTCCCAAAGAGGAAGTTGCTCACCATTTTCTCTCTAGATGTGGTCGGTCATAGCAGATTTATCTATCTCACCCTTAATTATGGCTTTCTTATGTTGACCAGTTAGCAGACCTCGG
>VCCN01004110.1:3752841-3768121 GCA_006491835.1 Architeuthis dux | reverse complement strand
GCTAGCACAGGCCTGCTGGGTTTTGGTGTACTGAAGTGAGCCAGCTTTCACTGTGAAGTAATTACTTGAACTGATGTTAAACTTTAACCCTGCTGGGAGAAAGTTTGCAAACAATCTTGTTGCTTTGTTACAGGTTTTAGATAATTAAAATTGACAGCATACAAATCATACATATCACTCACAAAGGTTTTTAGTTAGGTCCCAAAATTAAAATATTCTTTCAGAGGTGTAGCAAGAGGGGGCAGATGTGAAGGGGGGCAACACTTCCTCTGGTTTATAATGCCTGTTAATTAATAATTACGCCTTCCCTTAGGATATAGCACAACTTCCTCCCGGGCACTGAAAACCTTTGCCAGGCCACCATATTCTTTTGCAACATATGTACATACAATTCAGAATTGTATTTACGATGACATTTCTCTGTGGAAATTACACATTACATGCCTCAAAATACTGCATTGTTAAACAATTAACAATAGAAAACAGGTCTGGTTAGTCACTCAACGTCTTTTGGCAGCATGCCGTGTTGGGGGTGATCAATTTAAAAAATTAGAAAAAAGAGCTGATCAATGAATCAGTTACTTCTCTCGCCTTTAATTGGGCAGGAATCACTAAGAATTTTCAAATAACAAGTGTGAATGCTGCAGGACACAAACTAAGGATCAATTTAGCAGAAAGTTAC
Organism: Architeuthis dux; assembly: GCA_006491835.1. Taxonomy (NCBI): domain Eukaryota; kingdom Metazoa; phylum Mollusca; class Cephalopoda; order Oegopsida; family Architeuthidae; genus Architeuthis; species Architeuthis dux. The sequence goes on along the minus strand of VCCN01004110.1, from coordinate 3,767,439 downwards.
ATTGCAAATTTAGTAGCGGATTTTCAAAAAATAATAAGGGGTTTAATGTTTAAATTTTCAGTCCTCTAACCCCTTTACGTTTAATACGTACATACATACATCCTTAGCCAGCCAGCCGGACCGATTTGAAAACTGAAGAAACCTATGTTGACGGTTTCTAATAAACAACACGTCCATCTTTTAGTGATCACAGCCCAACAAAAAGCAAGAGAAGTAACTTATTCATTGATCACCCCTTTTTCCAACTTTTTAATTGATCACCCCGCCATGGCATGCTGCCAAAAGACATTGGTCACATAACGGTTTCTATTGAGTGACTAACCAGACCTGTTCTTTTATCTTATTAGAAACTGTCAACCAAAACTGTCAACATAGGTTTCTTTCAGTTTTCAAGTTGGTCTGCCTGGCTATGTATGTATCACGTGTACAGGCCACACCAATGGAGCTAGAGGGCTTAAAATGTCAACATTTACTCCTTATTATGTCTAGAAAAACATTTTTTTGTTTTTTGGAAATTCCTCACTTAAATAGGTCTTTAGTGGGGGTTCAACTTTCAATGTAATTTTATATTAAATTGATCCCTTAGTTTGTGTCCGTCAGCATTCACACTTGTTTTTTTAAACTTCAGTCCTTTTTTAGTGATCACAGCCCAACAAAAAGGCAAGAGAAGTAATTTATTCATTGATCACCCCTTTTTCCAACTTTTTAATACATTTTGTCTTGTTCAAGAATTCTCTCTGAACCAAGTGAAGCAAGTATAAGCATGATAACTGGCTGGATGGTGAGCAGGGGACCCAATATCCTGCCCTGAATAGCTTCACATTTTCCACATTGTTGGGATGAAAATTAAGCATTGTCATTTAAGATTAACATCATTTATTCTTGTCAAGAGTTCCTCAAAGACAACGTAGCTGAATCAAAAGGAAGGGACAAAGATTCCTTCAAGATATTGCCAGAACCATCGGTGGGAAGCTACATGATGACATTCTAATTAAATCCTACAGGTACACTCATCGTGAGTGGTTTGTACATTTGTCTCATAAGCTTGTGACGGTGAGTTCAAATTTCAATGGTCCTATCTCTCTCTCATACACACACACACACACTTTATCTCACATATATATATGCAAATATATATATCATCATTATCATGAGTCCACTGCTAGACAAAGGCCTTGCCCATCTCCTTCCATGACGACCTAGATTGTGGTAATCTCTGCTATGTCTTATCGGCAAACTTTTCTATTTCATCCCTCCATCCTGTGTCTGGTCTTTTCCTATTGCGTTTACTGTCCCATGTGTACCAATCGTTTAGTCTCTTGCCTCATCTATTGTCATCTCTTCTTGTTAGGTGACCAGCCCATCTCCATTTTTGCTGCTTAATTATTTGTATAATATCCTTCTCTAGTCCTTCCTCTGATCCATGTTAATCTTTTTCTATCTCTTAGAGTTATTTCTAGCATTGCTCTTTCCATGACTCTCTGTGCTATTCTAAATTGGTTTTCAGTTTGTTTTGTTAATTTCCATGTTTCGCTTGAAATGAACCATTAAAATTGATTCCTTCCTACCTACATATATATATATATATATATACTGCAAGTAATATGTTGTTTTGATAAATAAAGTGCTCAATATTTTTTTTTAAAATAGAGCTAATATAATATTCATTCTGCAGACTTTATAAAAACCCTCTGATTGAACTCGGATCACTAGTATTGTTTACAAATTTACCCAAAAGTCTTACAAAGTAATTAAAAAGCTTACACTAAGAAAACCTTTTTACATAAGCATTCAGTTTGTTCAAATAAATCTGTGTCTGCTGTGGTTGCGATTGAAATAACACAGTTTATTCAGACTCAGTAATTTAATAAAAGACAAGATTCAGGTACAAATGTTTTGCACTCTGATTCTAGATATAAAGCTGACGAGAACTGCACAGAACCATTTTTAATTATAGATAATTAACTTAATAAAGATGAATCCTTTAGTCTGTACCATGATGCATCCGTGTGGTGCACCGCCAAGATACCGTTTTGGAAACTCTGGTACTTGGCGAGACTGCAGTCGTTGGTTCTTCGGGTCACAGCTGAAAATGGGAAGGTGGGTCATCTCGAAAGATAACGAGGCAATGCAAAAAATAGGTGTTTTAGTAATTTGATTTATTTGCAGTTGATCATAGTAGTCACCCATCTGGTCCTAGAAATTACAGATCTGCTCTGTCCAGCTTCCCTCTGCTGACTGATTTCTCCCCAAAACCCAAAGGCTCCCATTTTGTTCCCACTCGGTCAATCAACTCCCTGCCAATCCACACTTTGTCCCAAGCTCTGCCACCCAGGGTGACCTATATTCGGAGAAGACGTTTCTAAGCCAAATCTTTTGAGACACTTGTTCTTTCTATACTACAATGCCTAAAATGCTCTATTTCTATTAACCAACCCACTACTTTGCTATACTAGGGAAGTGGTTTCAAAACTTTCAAACCCAAGTACCCCTTCTCTATAGGAAATATTCTTGCGGCCCCCTATTTCTAGTATTTAGTTTTTAGACTGTAATCAATGGACTACAATGAGAAAATATAATTTTTTACCTTTAAAAATCATATTCTAAATGGATTACATTTATTTGAATTCTAATATATGGCACAGGTCTGTGTACAATAATCATATTTTTCGATAACTGTGTGATGGATGATGTTGTTTCTCTCTGTCCCAAGATTTGCAATGTTAGGTTTACAGGGAACACTGCTGCAGACCCCCGAGCATTATTTTTCTGAACCCCAGGGGTCCACAGACCACAGTTTTGAAACCACTGTAGTGATTAAAAAGAGCTATGTGTAAAAAACAAAACTTTTAAATGGACTTGCTCAGCATCTCACTCAGTTGCAAACAGCAGTTATATTCACTCTTTCACTCACAACTTTTTGCTTTGTGAGGTTAAACAGGTAGAATATGTGTGTATTTATTCTGACTGGATATCTGTACTTGCATTTATGTATATGTTTGTTGTGTGGATGTATTGTACTCTTACATTAACAAAGGGAAATCCCTTTGCTACCCCATGCTGTGCACAAAGAGTCAAAAACATGATCTCTTCTGACCAACATCCTGGGCTCATCGTTGCCCCATCCTACCAACAATACTGTTTTTTCCCAGTTCAGTATATATTTCACACAAACATGTGAGGAGTGGATTGCACATAATGGAGTCTTCTGTATGTCAAAAGTGCTTCTGAAGATGCCAAATGAAAATCGGCAACATGCATCAAGGCTTATCTTAATGATAATAAATATGTTTGAGATGTAACACGCTTTTCTCAATCTTTCATTTCCACATTGTCAAATTACTTCTATCATTGATGTATATGCATACATATAATTAAATGTGTATGTAAGTATCTTTGTATATTGTACATTAAAAATCAGGAAGAAAGTGGTTGTCAGTTGTCAGAAATTATTGCAAAGATCACTGACAAAATAGTGCTATTATATGCATTGTTAAGTAAGTATCATGAGTTATTCTCCATAGGCAGAAAACTTCCACTAGGGGGCGCTGTTTTACATTCTGATCAACGAGCAGCCATTTTGTATTGTGTTATCAGTAGAAGAAAGAGCTCTGGTTGACCGCAGTCATTATTTGAATAAAAGGACCTGTAAATACATAATATTTTTAATCTGTTAATGTCTGTCATTAAACCAAGCTTACATGTATAATTTAAATAGTATGACACCAGTTTAATTGATCTGCACAGTCACTTATATAATATTATATTTTATTCTTGATTTTAACTCATGAAGTGTACTAAGTGACATCTACTGAACATCTTGGTGCAGTCACGTGACTGTGTGTCAATTTGCCTACCCAGAATCCCACATAATGTTCCTTCAAGTAGAAATGGGTCTGGGTTCTTTTAATGAGAAATTTGTTTTATTTCACTGGTTTATTTGTTATTGTGGTTTCATTCTGATTATTGTTATCATGTGGTACAGCTTTACTGTAATATATAGTGGATAAGGATATGTGGGTCAGATCATGGAGAGTTAATGTACTCTACTCCAAAGGCACACTGACATCTTGTATTTCATTGGTGCTGAACTTTTCCTTTGAGATATATCACTTTAGTTCTTGCAAGACAAAACGTTTTGTCTTCTGACAAGTATTATATGGGAATAAACTGGGTTTTGTTGTGAGTTATTTGTCTGGTTCCAATTATCTAAATTACCAAGTGAATATCTGTATAGAATAATTTGATTTCTGCTGGTATCAGATGATAAACCTAATATATGCTCTTTGAAGTAAAGAACTGTAAATATCCCATAGCATTCTGCTTTATTCTTGCTTTTTTCATAACCGATTGAGAATGTAACTACATGAATCATGTTTATCATACTACTTAGAGCATTGGGTCGTATTGATGGAATGCAGATGTGGTCATTACTACATGCTTTCTCTGCCATTATTGGACTCTAGACATAACCAGATAACTTGGTAGACTCCATTTTGTTTTCATTTATATTTGGCTGTATTTATTCTAATCTCCTGTTCTGTTTTCTTTCATTTTCTTTCCTTCTCCACCTTTCTAACTTGTTTCTACAATTTCTTTTTTCTCTTATTGACAAAATATTATGGACTCTGTAGCTCTAACTTTAAATATTTTACACATTCTATTTTCCTATTTGCTAATAACTATTTTCAGTCTGTGACATGGGTGTATGGGAACTCTTTGGTTAAGGGGGGCAGGGGGTTTGATTTGCCCAAATTTGGGGCAGTTGCCTCCCTGGTTTGTATGCCTATGGGCTGCAGACTTATTGATCCATCCTCATAACTGCAATTACCATATTTGCTGGCGTGTAAGACACACATGGAAATAAAAAAAATACATCCAGTGGGCTAGTATTATGACCAGGAGGCCATCTACTGAAATTTAAAATAAACAGCTATGGAACATTTAAACATTTTATTTTAGTGTGAAAAAAAGTATACAATTTGTATATACAAGCACACATCATAACAATCATATTTACACAATGCCTAGGGCCTTAAACCTTTGTGGTGGTGTAATAAACATCATAATTCTTCTTAAAATCATTTACATCTCTTGATAGCACTACATATTCCGGTAATCTATTCCAAAATCCTACGACTCTATTGCTAAAATATTAAATGAATTAATTTAACACATAAGTAATTAAGTACATTGGACACTTTTACTGTGAATAGACATAATTTGATATTCTTTTCAGACCTTCTGATAACCTTACCTAGTGGCCAAGCATACATATACCAGCTTATGCTTGAAAAGACATTTAAAATCCTATGTGAAACTCTCTCTCTCTTTATTCTTTGCTTGCCCAAAAGGGACATTTTTGTCTGATATAAAGGGAATTAATATTGTATATCGATCGGCTGTAAATTGCTATAATAGATTTGAGATGTTTGAGCTATTAGCAGCCATTTTTCGGTTCTGAATTTCTGAGATGAGGAATTATCATTATCATACATTGTGTTACTCAGACTAGTGTCCTCATCTTGGTTGTTATAGTCACAACGTTTCGGCTGTTCTACCCTCTGGCCTTCTTCAGGTGTCTGTTGTAGTCCTTCTGGGAATTTTGAACTGAGCCCTTTATTCAATCCATTTGGGTGGATTGTCCTCATTGAATATTTTGAAATAGTGTGAAAAAAAAAGTATACAATTTGTATATATAAGCACACATCATAACAATCATATTTACATAATATCTAGATACATATAAATGTCAGAACACATGAATAACCTAAACCCAGCAATAAATCAGTGTTGTGGGTAGCAGTGATTAATAATGATCTCCTTTATAATAGTCTTCTCTATCATGATCTCCTATATTATTGTCTTCTTTATCATATTCTCCTTTATCATATTCTCCTATGATATGTCTTCCTTTGGTCGTCCAGTGTAAAAGAAAAAACAAATAGATTCTCAAATTTCAATCATCTTTCCAATATTCTGATTATGAATGTGGTTTTATGGAATATTGATGTATATATAATGATTATATAGTTAGAAACAAGTATCAAATTCAAAATGAAATTATTGTAATATTATTGGCATAGCAGATGAAGACTGATAAAAACTACACCTTGTCTAAGACTTGAATTGTTTTAGGTAGAAATTTCATGTCTTTGAGGTATTTCAATTGCCAACGTATTTTGTCATTCTGCTTCTGAACCCGTGATATCAAAAAATAATAATGAAGTTACTTCTTGACATTTCTTATTTTGATAGAAATAATTCATCAATCATAATAGAGAAATAAAATAATAATAAAAAATCATTTAAAGTTTCCTTACCCTAACGCAGAGCTTTCCAAACTGTGTGTTGCGACTGTTATAACCTCTAGACAACAGGAGTTAGCTTGTACTATTTTTAGAAGCACTTCTGCTTGTCTAGACCATTGACCTTGGTGCGAAGGTCAATGTCTGAGATTTGCCACACTTTTAGGTAAATCTCGGGCAGTTCGAGTTAACTCCACGACAAGACTGTAATAAGATTTGGCGTCTCCTAAATCAGAGCCATATCTAAAGATCAGATAGATCTTCTAAATGCTAACCACACTCTATTCTATTTTTCCTACCTATTGTCTCAACTACTAACCAGTACTAAAGTCACTAACTAAAGCTAATACTTAAAAAGAAACAGATGAACTGAAAGAACGGACTAATCATCTTGTGTTTCCACATAGAAAAAAAGCTAGGTTGTCTTTTATATATTTTGTTTGACTTCATGACTCCCTTTGATTCCCAAGTCAATACAGCGACACTCTCTAGGTGTGTTGCAAAATTAAGTATGTACTTTTTATTTTTCTTAGTTTGTCTGAAATAATTCATCAGTCATGATAGAGAAATATGAAATTAATAAAAATCATTTAAAGTTTTGTTGAGAAAGAGAACACACGTGTGTGTGTCGTGACCATTGTCATTGTTTGAATAAAGGACCTGTAAGTACCTCTTCTGTTTGCATTTTTAATCTGTTAATATCTGTCATTATACCAAGCATACATATGACTTCTAGTTATTTCCGTTACTTCTCTTCAGTGTTGGCAATTTAGATATTTTATACTAAATTTATCTGTACTATTTTTAACTAGTTATTTTTACCCGTGAAAACATTTACGGATATATTTGAATTTTTATGAGATGATTTTTTTCAGAAAAAATGCTACTTAGTTTATGTTAATGAATTTTTACGTTTTATCAGTTTCATCTGAAGTTTTATTAAAAAAATGACTGAAATTGTTTAAAGTCCATTGTTTCAAATGGTGGGTAGTGTTAAGTAAATATCATGAGTTATCCCCCTTAGGAGGAAGAGTTATTATCCACTTCCGGTAAGGGGCTCTGTTTTATGTTCTGATCAACGAGCAGCCATATTGCATTGTGTTATTAGTAGATCAGAGAGCTTGAGAACACACATGTGTGAATCGTGGACCGCAGTCATTTTATGAATAAAAGAACCTGTAAGTACATCTTCTGTTTGCATTTTTAATCTGTTAATATCTGTCATTATACCAAAACTAAAGTTGTATTACTCTAACCATTAAGAAATAATTCACAATCTAGTTTAATTTCTGATTTAAAAAGCTTCTGAGACACAGTTAATTTTAAGTTTCTAGTAAACAATTCACAATCAAGTTTAATTTCTGATTTAAAAAGCTTCTGAGACACAGTTCATTTTAAGTTTCTAGTAAATAATTCACAATCTAGTTTAATTTCTGATTTAAAAAGCTTCTGAGACACAGTTCATTTTAAGGTTCTAGTACTTACATAAGAACTTATGATTTTGATAGGCCTTTATTCAAATCAAGTGGTGAAATATATTCATGATGTCTCCAGTCAAAATATACAGCTGTATACCCTTGCGTATCCGTTAGTTTGTTTTGCAAATCTTCATCTTTCTAGACTTTTCCGTTTTGGAATTGAAAGATTTTTCTGTGTTTTATGACAATCGAAATCAAATTTGGTCTTGAATCAGTGCAAACCACAAAGGCATTGCAAAAACCATTTCCAGAGAGACGATTGGTCATGCCGAGCTGAACATTTTCGTTGATCCTTTCTTTTTGCAAGAAAGAAAAATAAATTCAATGTCTAAAAATAATCACAGTATTTTTATTGTCTGCCATTTGAAACTGGAGAAGAATTACTTTACAGGATTTGTTTGGCAAAAAAAGAACCTAAACGAATTTTCCACTCAAAACTTCAAATATCTATTTAATTTCTCAAGTCTAACTCATCTTCTGTGGGACAATTCTATTTTTGTCAAACTCCAGTCCAAGTTGGTGTTGACTTTAACAAGAACAACAAGAACAATCCTCACCAAATTTAGGGGAGTAAACTCTTCACTCTTTGTCAACCATCTTAAACCAAACCGATATATAAAATTCACATTTCCCTGCCGTGATTTGAAATCACGACCAAGTGATTGGTAGGCTGCTCTCTTACCAACTGAGCTAAACTGACAAGTCTTATGTATTTACAAATTTATTTATTATATATACACTACAAAAAGTTACAGTAACCATCTTAAGTCAGAATTGAAGTAGGAGTGGAGTTTGACCCTGCAGCAGCCAGAGTGTTTTTTCCTTATTGTTGTTGGGTGATTTTTAAAAAGTAATTTCAGTATTTCTCAAAGAATTTTTGTGTTAACAATTAAGAGATTTAACTGGTCTGGTTAGTCACTCAATAGAAACCGTCACATGACCAATGTCTTTTGGCAGCATGCCATGTTGGAGGTGAACAATTAACAAATTGGAAAAAAGGGTGATCAATGAATAAGTTACTTCACTTGCTTTTTGTTGGGCAGTGATCACTAAAAAACGTCTGAATTTTCAAAAAACAAGCACGAATGCTGCCGGACACAAACTAAGTGATCAATTTAGGATAAACATAGATTGCAAATTGGACCCCCTCTCTACAAACCTATTTAGGGGAGGAATTTCTTTTTAAAAACCTTTTTTTTTTCTAGGCATAATAAGGAGTAAATGTTAAAATTTTCAGCCCCCTAGCTCCATTGGTGCAGCCTGTACATGTCATACATACATACATACATAGCCAGCCAGAACAAATTAAAAACTGAAGAAACCTATGTTGACAGTTTTGATTGACGATTTCTAATTATTATCATTACTAAATAAATGTATATGTAACAATTAGTGAGACAGAATTGGCACATGAGTGTGACAGAATAGGTACATGAGTGAAAGAGAATAGACACAAAAAATAGGGACATGAGTTAGAGACAGAATAGGCACATGGGTGATACATAATAGGGACAAGAGTTAGAGAGGGATGAGACACAATAGGGATATGAGTGTGATAAAATTGGCACATGAGTGATACATAACAGGTACATGATTGAAAGAATAAACACATGAGACAGAATAGGGACAAATGGGAAAGACATAATAGGCACATGCGTGACAGAATAGGGACATGAGTGAGAGACAGAATAGGCACATGTGTGAGACAGAATCGGGACATGAAAGCAAGAAATAATAGGGACATGACATAGAGATAGAATAGAGACATGAGATATATAGAGAGAGACAGAATAGGGACATGAAAGAGTGAAATAAAAAAAAAATAGGCACATGAGAGAGATTGAGAGACAGAATAGGGACATGAGTGTGAGGAATAATAGGGACATGACATAGAGATAGAATAGAGACATGGGATAGAGAGAGTGAAACTATAGGCCCATGAGAGAGTGAGAGAAAGAATAAGGACATGAGAGAGAGAAACAGGCATGCAAAATTTTCTTAAGTAATTAGATTACTTGCCAATTGCTGCTTGTGTATTAATACTTAGAAAATTCCTTCAGCACTAGAATGATTTTGATACCAAATCAATTAGCAATATCTCTTGTCCTTCACCCAACAAAGCTGATAATAATCATATGATATGATACCCACATGGTATGTAGCAATGACTAGATAACTTTGATACCCACATGGTATGTAGCAATGACTAGATAACTTTTCATAAAGGTTTCACTATTACACATATTCAGACATTTCATTACATACAAAAGAGAATGTATGCACTAACAAAGTTTCATGTTGGAGTGATGATTATGTCTGGACAACATTGTATCACCTTGCTAGTTATCTCTGCCAACATATTTGGAGAGGTATATGTATTGGGTCATGTCTTTCTGTCTGTCTGTCTCCTCGATATCTCCAAAAGTACTCAATGGATTCCAATAAAGTTTTGAAGGGCAGGTAATAGGCTATAGAAGAACTGGTTAAATTTTGTGGCAGATCCAGCAATACTTTTTGATTGAGAGATATTTTTCCTTTTTTGAGACATGTATATGTTTGTCCACCCAATATTACCAAAAGTTCTCAATGAATTCCAATGAAATTTTGTGGAAGGGTGAACAATAGGCTATGGAAGAAGTGATTAAGATCCCTTGACAATGGCGTTGACAGAGGTATGCGCTCTCTGAGTGCTTTCTAGTTTTCAATACAGTTTTTGTTGATAATTAGCCTAAAGTTTGAATTTCGACTTTTCTGTGTTTCCAAACTTTGTTTTTGAAATGATCTTCCGATTTGGAATTACCTTTGCCTTTTCGACTAAACGTTCCCATGAAATTTTGCTTTGTTGAACAAGATGAAAGAGACACTGATCTGTCTATGCGGGAAATACATAAGAGATAATTTCTTCCTGATTTGAACTTGCAAAAAAGTTAAAATCACAGGCTTATAAGAGCAGACATATTAGAAACCGTCAACCAAAACAGTCAACATAAGTTACTTCAGTTTTTAAGCTGGTCTGGCTAGCTATATATTTATCACATGTACAGGCTGTACCAATGGAGCTAGAGGGCTTAACATTTCAACATTTACTCCTTATTATGTCTAGTTTTTGTTTTTTTGGAAATTACCCTCCTAAATAGCTTTTTAGTGGGGGTTCAACTTTCTATGTAAGTTTATATTAAATTGATCCCTTAGTTTGTGTCCATCAGCATTCACGCTTGTTTTTTGAAAATTCAGACTTTTTTAGTGATCACTGTCCAACAAGAGTTGAGATAAGTAACTTATTCATTGATCACCCCCTTTTCCAATTTTTTAATTGATCACCCTGAATGCTGCCAAAAGACATTGATCGCATAACAGTTTCTATTGAGTGACTAACCAGACTTGTTCTTTTATCTTTCTTATCTTTTTTTTGCTTTGGCAGAAAGTGGAAAGTTGTTTCAATTTGGCCTCAGTTACAAAACAGCAGAAGATAGAATTGATTCAAATTTTTACCCCATCCTCTTTTTCAAAGTCTAATTTCTACCCCATTCTCTTTTACAAAGTCTCTCAGCATTTATCTACTTAATTTACCTCTTATTGTTTGTATTCTTCTGATCTTGCTTATTATATTCTATCTGTGTATTTCAATCTAGATTGCAAATGACAAATCAGTTCCAGATTTCTGCCTCTTCCTGTCTGCTTCTCTGCAACTATTTGAAATCTGTTCACATTATCTGTCTATTATTCTATTCTGATCTGGTCATATCCGTCTGCCTAACAATCTATTGATCTAAGTCTGTTCATTGCTATTACTTACATGATTTATCCACAGATTCTTCAATTTCTTTGAAGTAAAATAAGAGGTAAAGAAGAATTCTTTTCATCTTACAAAGGATGCAGCTTAACATTGGAAAAATGATGCCTAATAATCATTGGCGGCACTTGGTCTGACTGCCCTAAATGTTTTTAGATTTTTTTAAAGATTCTTTTAGATTATTTCATAGATTATTCTGGATTATTTTTCAGATTTTTCAGGGTTCCTCAGATATATTGTGACCCCCTCCCCCGAGCTCTGGCGCTTCCATCCTCATCAGCTATTGTCATTCAAATGGTTCTTCGGACGATTGAACTCCTTCTTGTTATTTGTGTTGTAAACACATCCTTTCAGCCAATCCATTCTTCAGCCTTCTTCAGGTGTAATATCCGAATGAGATGTGTTAAACAGAAATTATGTTTAATGGGGGGGGGGTTAGCCCTTATAGCGACTAAATGCATTAGCCAGACAAGTGCGGATTTTAACCCGATGTGGCTTCCACTTCCAACAGGACGAAGACACAGAAACACCCAGGCCATGCACTATAAGGGCTACCCCCCCCTTTAAACATACCTGATTTTACACCTGAAGAAGCCCGAAGAATGGATTGGCCGAAACGTGTTTACAACACAAATAACAAGAAAGAGTTCAATCGTCCGAAGAACCATTTGAATATTAATGACCCTTCTCAAACCTATAGAAAATAACCATTTGAATATTAATGACCCTTCTCAAAACTATAGAAAATAGCTATTATCATTATTATCAGTAATATTAGTGTGTAATATTACATACAAATATTCTGAGATTCTTAGATATTCTCAGGTTTATACGAGGGTCGGTCAAACAGCAATGCCTGTTCTAATTTAATTTTAAAAGTATTAGTCAGGGGTAGCTATAAACCATAAAGTGTCTAGAAGCCCAGGGGGGAAATTGTGGAATTACCTTCTTTTTTCCTACACATAATCCTCTTTCAAAATGACTGCCCCTCTGGACACATGTAGAAAGTAAAGAGCTGTCATAGAATTTCTGTTTTTGGAAGGAGAAAGTTCTGCAAACATGCACAGGAGGTTAGTGAATATTTATGGAAAGGCTGCACTCGATGTACACACAGTAAGGAGATGGGTCAGTAGAGTTAATGGCAATCCTAGAGAGAAAGGAGAAACTGACCTTACAACTGACAGAAGAATCGCTATTGAAAAACTCTGTGAAAGCCTTCAGGTGAGCTATGGTAGTGCCTGCAGTTTAGTGCAGCCTCTTGGCTACTCAAAGGTCTGTTCACAGTGAGCACATTGTCAAAACTCAGAGCAAGGCCATATTTGAAGATGACTGATGTGCTTTTGCAACATGACAATGCAAGGCTTCACAGTAGCTTAAAGACCAGACAAGCAATCACCGCGCATGGCTGGACAACCTTGCCTCATCCACCCTACAGTCTTGACCTAGCACCCTCAGACTTTCATCTGTTTGGACCCATGAAGGAGACACTCAGAGGACATCAGTTCTCCAATGATGATGAGGTGAAAGAGGCAACTCGCACATTGTTAAGAAAGCAGACAAGAAGCTTCCACAAGACGATTATACATAGCCCCCTTCAAAGGTGGAATACCACAATTGAGAAGGAAGAAGACTATGTTGAGGACTAGATTTGGAATCCTGAGACTTTTGTGTTGTGCTTCTACTATTAAATCTGTTGTAATTAAAGAAGAACGGACATTACTTTTTGACCGAGCCTCGTATATATATATATATATATATATGACTGTGAAATATGTGCTAAAATATATGCATAGTAACCATTTGATGCATGTGTCAATATATATCTCTGTGTAGAAACTTTGGATATAGTTTGATCAATGTAAAATTGAATATTTTTGTCAGGTTGGTATAATGACAGATAATAACAGATTAAAAATGCAATCAGAAGACGTACTCACAGAGATCCTTTATTAATATATTCATAATGACCACGGTCAACGATTCACACACGTCTTCTTGAGCTCTTCAAACCAATAACAATATGGCTGTTTGTTCACCTGAACATAAAACAGAGCACCCCTACTGGAAGTGGATAAGCACTACTCTGCCTAAGGGAAATAACTCAAAATACTTACCTAACATTTTTCATTAAGTCTTTCTGTATATATGATTATTTATCCTGTTATTGATTGAGTAAATCTCTTAAATAGGCAAGACTTTATTGACAGCAAAACTACAGAATGGATTGATCTACAATTTGGCACACACATACATGTTGACCCTGGGAAAGCAATAGCTGTATTGGTACTAAAATGAAAAATATCCTGTGTCAGACAAATAAATGGTCATTATCTACCTTTGTTGTATACTGGAATGAATGAGATGAATGGGATGAACGTCTTGAACTTGTACAATCAAAGGAAGGAGACTCGAAAGTTGTTTGTAAAAATATGAAAACATATTTTTATTTCTTAAGTTGCATTTTGTCGGCCGGAGAATGAAGAGTGGGAGAGAGATAAGAAGAACCAACAGTCTGGTCTTGTGCCTTCCGGCCCGGTCGCTGCTGCCTGTCTCTGTCTGGGCCTCTTACAGGCTTCCATACGCCCACGCCAGTGTGCCATTTCCAGTCTCCACATCCTGTTTTTGGACATCCACACATTTCCTAAGGTGACTGGAAATGACCTCTGTGACAGTGTATAATAACACCATAATACTATATTGTATATGCCGACCTATAAGTTGAAGCCTAAAAAAACCTCTGCAAAATTAGGGGTCGCTTGAGTCATCGAATATAAAATGTGAACCTTTACAACTGAGTGGTAAACAAATGGAACAGCCTGCCTAACACTCGCTGGGCACTACTTATGTAAATATTTCCAACTGAAACTCATGTTTGTTAAAATTTATTTACCATTGAAACGGTACTAAAATAGAAAACAACCAACCACTGCAACCACTTCATTAGTAATACTGATAGTAGAGGTTGATGTGGTGATTTTGCTTCTATCTTTGGGGGTCGACTTATACAGCGGGATCGCTT
>VCCN01004110.1:3735961-3746133 GCA_006491835.1 Architeuthis dux | reverse complement strand
AATGACAAAAGCAAAGTCTTGTTAAGAAATTGAAATATTTTGTTTCTTTTATCTAATATAGGCATTATATTCCCCTTTTGAAGAAAAATGCAGTGAATACTTTTTAATTTGATTTTTACATATATTATTAGAAACCATCAACCAAAACTGTCACCAAAGGTTTCTTCAGTCTTTAAGCCAGTCTGGCTAGCTATGTATGTATCACACGTATAGACCACATTAATGGAGCAGAAAATTGCAACATTTACTTCTTAATATGTCTAGAAAAAAGAATTTTCTTTTTGTTTTTTGGAAATTCCATCCCTAAATAGGTTTTTAGTGGGGGGTTCAATTTGCAATGTAACTTTATGCTAAATTGATACATTAGTTTGTGTCCAGCAGCATTCACGCTTATTTTTCTAGTGATCACTGCCCAACAAAAGACGAGAGAAGTAACTTATTCATTGATTTTTTTTCTAATTTTTTAATTGATCACCCCCAACACAGCATGCTGACAAAAGACATTTGTCATGTGACAGTTTGCAATGTAACTGAATGCTAAATTGATCACTTAGTTTGTGTCTGGCAGCATTCACGCTTGTATTTTAAAAATTCAGACTTTTCTAGAGATCACTGCCCAACAAAAGGCGAGAGAAGTAACTTATTCATTGATTTTTTTTCTAATTTTTTAATTGATCATCCCCAACACAGCATGCTGCCAAAAGACATTGGTCATGTGACAGTTTCTATTGAGTGACTAATTATTAATTATTCAATAACAATTCTGTTTCATTCTATTCATCTTTACTACAATTCTAGGCAAGGATAGAATTCCTTTCAAGTCATGATTTTTGTATTTCATACAAGTATGAGTTCAAGATGGGCCAGAATGGAGCTGAAGCTGTGAGGAATATAAATAACCCATTTGGGGATAACCTATTGGGTTACCCACAAAGTTCATTCAGTTTTTGCCATTAGATGATAAAGGCAGCATTTATCTTAACTAAATCGCATTCAAAAAGATTTTTTATTGTATGGTGACAGCTGTCATCAGCATGTGTTTTAAAAAAGATTTTGTCAGGAGTCGCGTATTTTGTTTATTGATCCTAACATTGAAGACAGATGTAAATAAGCAACATTTTCAGCATATTATGCTTTTTTTTATTTTAAGAACGGTAAAAATGTGACTCAAATGCAAAAGAAAATGTGTCAAATGCGGTTTGCAAAGTTTTGTGGGGGAGATTTCTCACTGAATGATGCTCCAGACACGTTGAGGTTGACAGCAATCAACTCATGACATTACTTGAGAATAATCAATGTTATACAACATAAGAGATAGCCAACATACTCAAAATAACCAAATGCAGAGTTGAAAATCATTTGCACCAGCAATGGTTATGTTAGTCACTTTGATGTGTGACTTCCACATAAGTTAAGCAAAAATGCCTGCTGGATCATATTTAAATGTTATATTTTTTTAACAAATTGTGAATGGCAATGAGAAGTGGATACTTTACAACAATGTGGAACACAAGAGAAGGTGAGGCAAGCAAAATGAACCACCACTAACCAAAGTCTGGTGATATTGTGTAAATGGTGGGTTTGGAAGGGAGACCTCAACTAGGAGCTTCTTTCAGAGAACCAAACAAAAAGTATTGCTCCTAATTAGACTAAATGAGGACAGCAATTGATACATTTAAATACATTTACTAGCTGAAAACCGCCTGATAGGGCAGGTTTCAGCTAGTATATGTATCTAGCAGGATGCTATATTCGTGAGACAATTGACTGAAATATAATTAAATCCACTCTTTCTCATTGTTTTCTGCTTCTCTTTTCCAATTAGACCAAATGAGGGCAGCAATTGATGAAAAGTGTCTATTAGAATGTAAAATTCTGTTTATTTACTTATGTTGCAAAACTGATATTACTCAAATTGAAAATGGAGACTTTATTGCATTTATATTGCTTATTCAAACAACCAACCTCTTAGAGATTATCATTCTTCTTTCTCCCAGTATCTAGACCAGGGATGGAAATCGGGGGTACACAGGGTTACACCATATACCTACTTCTCAATTTCAAGCGTATACTTACAGCTCAATTTCCAGCATATACCTACTTCTCAATTTTCAGTTTTTTAATGGAGACATTTATTATTAGCTATCCTCAGGGCCGCCCCCAAGGTAACGGCCACACGGGCTGTCACCAGTCACTTTGCTCATTCCTGATGGACCCCTCTGTGACCCCGAGAATGAATCCGTGATATAGCCTTACTGTATACCAGTGGTTCCCAGCCTTTTCATTACCAAGGACCCATTTTATTTAAATGAATTTTCCCATCAACCCCAGGCTTTTGAAAGGTCTGCCTACACAACAAGCTCACAGACTCCAAGTAATGCGTCTGTGGACCCTATGTTAGGAACTATGGACCCCCAGGTTGGGAACCACTGATCTAGACTACTTTCTTACAAGCAGAACTTCTCCAATGAAGATCAAGCTGAAGAAGCCTTCAATGAATTTATTATTTTTTTGCCATATTTGTTGACATATAAGATGCACTTTTAAATAAATTAAAAAAAATATGCAAGTATTACACTACATCCATTGCACTAGTTTTATGACTACCAAAGTTTGACATAGACATCTATGGGGCTTGTATAAGTTGCAGTGGTGGGTGTTAGTCCTACAAATACCATTGTAAATCATGGATCTTCATCATCATCAGCCGTCATAAGTCCACTGCTGGACAAAGGCCTTTCCTATCTCCTTCCATGATGACCTCAATTGTGCTAACCTCTGCCACCAATGCGCACCAATCGGTTAGTCACTTTCCCCCATCTATTGTCATCTCTTCTTGCTAGGTGACCAGCCCATCTCCATTTTTGCTGCTTAATTATTTGTATAATATCCTTCACTTTAGTCTTCCCTCTGATCAATGTTGATCTTTTTCTATCTCTTAGAGTTATCCCTAGCATTGTTCTTTCCATGGATCTCTGTGCTAGTCTAAGTTGGTTTTCATCTCGTTTTGTTAATTTCCATGTTTCGCAACTGTAAGTCATGGCTGGTATTATGCAACCATTGTATACTTTACGCGTTAAGCACATTGGCAAGGTACTCTTCAAAATGTCTCTATTCATACCGAATGCTCTCCAACCAATCGTTATGCGTCGTTTTATTTCGCAGTTATGTTCTTTTTCTAGCTTTTATTACCTGTCCTAGGTAGATGTATTCATCAACCACTACTAGGGCCTTCTATCTTTATGGCCTTACCAGCAAATACAGTATTTAGGAAGGGAATTGATGATTTGCTGCCAAGGTGAATTCATTGTATAGAGGTTGAGGGGAATATTTTAAATGAAGAAATAATTTTTTCTATGAATTTTTTCAATTTATAATGTTTGAATAAAACAGCAATTTCATATTAAATAATCTGATATATGGATAAATCAGTTATAAATTTGACTGATTCATAACAAACAAGAAAAAAATTCCTGACCAAGATAGAACTATACATTTTATTAAAAAAGAGGTTATGTCTATACAGAAATCACAATTGATCTCTTGTGTCTGAGGTGGGCTTTCTCATTAAAGCTAGGCTCAACTTGTCGAACCTGATACAAATAAATTGATTTGTATGCATCACATTTTATCTCTGGGGATTCAAACCGTTTTTGGTTACACCTGAGAGAAGCCAGTCAGAATTCCTAATTAATATTCTGTTTTATTCCATCAAACAGAATACCAGAGAATGATCCGTAGAGAAATCAAAAATGACTAATTTGGATTTACATAATAGACTCTCTGAATGACCGACAGCAAGGTGGTCTTCTAGGATTGAAAACAAAAAACTTCATGAATCGTTATATATAAAGTTATGCTCGCAAAACGCCTTCTCTTTCTCTCAAGGAAAATAAAACTATTTTAGACATCCAAACAACCTTTTTATATTCAAATGGTTCTTCGGACGATTGAACTCCTTCTTGTTATTTGTGTTGTAAACACGACGTTTCGGCCGATCCATTCTTCGGCCGATCTATTCTTCGGCCTTCTTCAGGTGTAAAATCCGAGTGTGGTGGGTTAATCTGAAGTTATGTTTAAAGTGGGGTAGCCCTTATAGCGCATGGCCCGGGTGTTTACAACACAAATAACAAGGAGTTCAATCGTCCGAAGAACCATGTGAATATTAATGACCCTTCTCAAAACTATAGAAAACCTTTTTATATGTTAAACTAGACCTAATTACAAGATATTTTCTGTTGCAAGCGTAAAACATAGAATTAAAGAATAACATTCAATAAAATAAATAGATACAAAAAAATAATATTGACACAAAAAATAACATTTTTGGGTTGATTTTTAAATTTTATTGTGTAGACCAAAAACAGGCTAATTTAATGGGGTGTGGTATACTTCAAAACAGTTTCTGTATTTGTTCAAGCACAAGACTTTACAAAGCTTGCAGACCATATTGGTGTGGATTATGTTGTCTTTGTGGCTACAATATTTGCATGTGGCTGACAGGTCCAAAGGTGATCATATATAGTCACTTGCCCCATAAAGGGTTAACATGATTATAAAAGTTTATATATTTTCCTCTGTGTGAATTTATCTATCTCTAAAAATGACCACTTCTTAATTTTTCTGTTTTTAATGGACGTATGTTGTAATTTTGTTTTATTATTTATGTATCAAGCATAACCACTTGTTACCTTGTTAGAAACTGTCAACCAAAACTGTCAACATAGGTTTCTTTCAGTTTTCAAGTGGGTTGGCTGGCTATGTATGTATGACTCATACAGGTCAAACCAATGGAGCTAGAGGGCTGAAAATTTAAACATGTCCTCCACAAACTAGACAACATGAGGACAGTAAAGAGCTGAGTAAGATCAAAGAGTAGTAATTGTTTTTATTTCTTGATGAATAAATCAGACTGCATGCGCAAACAATTCATAGTGGATTTCTTTAAATGTTTTTAAGGGACAAGTCTCTTTAAATGTTTGTAAGGGACCAGTCTCTTTAAATGTTTTTAAGGGACCAGTCTCTTTAAATGTTTTTAAGGGACCAGTTCACGTAATGATTAATTTCTTTATATCAATTTACAGATTTACAGATTAATTTAATAAACCAATGTTGTTAATAATTTTTCATATAAAATAGAAATGAAATAAGGTTTGTAGATTTTGATTCATTTAGTGAAGCACACAATTCCATCTATTTTTGATTGGTCAGAAAATCTCAGCAGCTTGATAGTTTAAATCAGATTTGAATTTTGTACCGTTAAGTTTTGGTGGACTTCTCTGATCGCATTCTTTTACAAACTGGAAATTGTTTTGTATCCCGATCAGTTGTATAAACAGCCGTTCAATCTACTTTTAATGATTCTGTTCTCGTGACTATTACTTCTGCTAGCTACCCCACATTGTAATCATGAATTTTGATGATGTGGCATTTTTCTCAAATTCCCAGCAGGAAAAATACTCCCCATGCCCACACAAATCTTTTGTTACTTATTCGTGAGATTATGAACATCCTGGAGTATTTTCTGACTTAAGAGAGGAATTGATAAAGATAAGACCGTGTGGGTAACAACAAAATTTGAAAAAAGAAATATATGCTATATTGGGGGTGATCAATGAATAAGTTACTTCTCTCACCTTTTGTTGGGCAATGATAACTAAAAATGTCTGAATTTTCAAAAAGCAAGCATCTATACTGCCAGACACAAACTAAGGGATTAATTTAAGCATAAACTTACATTGTAAATTGAACCCCCCAACTAATAACCTGTTGAGGGGGAGATTTAAAAAAAAACAATAACATGTTTTTTCTGGATATAATGAGTAAAGGATTAAATGTTCAGCCCTCTAGCTCCATTAGTGCAATCTGTATGGTTATAGATACATAGCCAGTCAGACCAGCTTAAAAACTGAAGAAACCTGTTGACGTTTTTTAAAAAGCTAGACATGTACATCCTGTTATGTATTCAGCAAAAATAATCTCTGAAAAATAAAAAAATTAATAAAAACATAGACTGGAATTTAATGATGATGACGACGAGGATGTACATAAAAAAAATATTATCAGAAAGATTTTTGTAGGTATTATTCCATAGGGAAACTCCACCCAGACAGTAAAACAATGAAGTCAGTCCACTTATAGCAAAAAAAAAGCCCTCTGGTTTTATTACAATCTAAGGACAATGCGAGAAAAAAGTTGTTATAACATGTGTCATATTAAAAATACAATGTAAAATTTGAAGAACTAAAATCAAAAATGTCTTTACTGTGACAATAAACACAATTCTGTCGTCAGATCGCAATCTCAAGGGCAAAGATTAGAATGAAACTTATGTCAGTTAATATGAAAATCTGTTTGTTTTTTAATTTATCAATGTTTTTGTTCTTCTCGCAGCAATTTTAACAAAACTTGAGGATGCCAAGTGCAAGTCAGTGTGAATTATTCAAGCGATAAAAAAGATCACGTAGATAATTTTCAAAGTTTTGGAATAAAAAGCACACCAAGTCTACTTTAGGTCTTTTTTTATTTTAACTTTTTTTAGTTTTATTAGAAACCATCAACCAAAACTGTCAACATAGGTTTCTTCAGTTTTTAAGTTGGGCTGGCTGGCTATCTATTGCGGGTACAGGCCGCACCAATGGAGTTAGAGGGTTGAAATTTTAAACATTTACTCCTTATTATGTATAGAAAAAACGTGTTTTTGTTTTTTGAAAATTTCCCTCCAAAATAGGTTTTTAGTGGGGAATCAATTTACAATGTAAATTATGCTAAATTGGTCCCTTAGTTTGTGTCCGGCAGCATTCACACTTGTTTTTTTTTTTTAAATTTGGACTTTTTTAGTGATCACTTCTCAACAAAAGGCAAGAGAAGTAACATATTCATTGATCACCCCTTTTTACTAATTTTTAAATTGATCACCCCCAACATAGCAAAACGATTTTTTGAGTTTTTTAAAAATTTCCTCCAAAATAAGTTTTTGTGGGGGTTCAATTTACAATGTAAATTAATCCTAAATTGGTCCCTTAGTTCAGGTTTATGTTTTGAAAATTCAGACTTTTTAGTGATCCAACAAAAGGCGAAAGAGGTAATGTATTCATTGATCACCACTTTTTCCAGTTTTTAATAATTTTGATCACCCCCAACATAGCATGCTGCCAAAAGACATTGATCAGTGACGGTTTCTATTGAGTGACTAACCAGACCTGGTTTATCTTTATTTTTATTTTATTATTTCATTTTTTTACAATTCCTCTACTTACAATTCTGACGAGTGTTTGTTAATACCACTGACACTGCTGATTTTTAAAAAATAAAAGTCTGATTCGCAATGTGATACACAGTAAAATATCAAATCACGACATACTAATTTGGAACGGAAGCCTGTTATCATCCCACCCTCGTATTTCCTGGGTAACTGAGATGAGTCAGCTGAACTGTTGATTGTCTGTTATCTACGAATTGCCGTCCCCCAAAGCTAGTACAACACAAAACTGCTGGTGTTAAGCACACTCAACGTTTAAATGTGAAGTTGTCAACCCAGTACCCAGACCCCTTATTTTTGAATGGTCAATCCTTCTTCTTCTTCACCCTCCATCAGAACCCAACCATCTGCTGATGCAAATGACACTTCTGTTCCGAGGCGAATGTGAATGACTTGACACTGGTTTGTAAACACATGCTCCCGGATACTTGTTCCTCATCTGTTGAATGTGTGAACTTGTCATTTTTCTGAGGGTGGATGGGTGGCTTTACGATCACCTCCTCTTACCCTGCAGCTGAGGTGTCCGTCAAACCGAAAGGGTACTAAACAAACACTCTCGCCCACACTCTGGTGCACCCACTCATACGTAGACATTTAGGGAAGGTGGCATATATATGCACATATACACAGATTGAAGAAGGATATGCTCATCACTTAACACTTACTCATACCAATACACAGAGGTTGAAACACACACATACGCACAAGGATAAACATAGATACTAACATACACACCCACACATTCTCAATATAAACAGTTACAGGCGTGAAAATAAGTAACAGGCACAAATTATGAATGAACACAGAGAGGCGTAATAAAGATATGCACACACATCAATGCATTCACAGCACAGAGAGGAATAAGCCTGGTTACTGCAGGGTCAAACTCCACTCCAACTTCTATTCCGACTGAAGATGATTACTGCAACTTTTGTATTGTATATATAATAAATAGAAAATTATAAAAATATATTTTTTAGTATAAATGTATTTATTTATTAGAATGAAATAAGCCCTTGTGATTTTGTAGTTATGTAAGACTTGTAAATTTAGCTCAGTTGATAGGAGACAAGCCTACCAATCAGTTGGTCGTGGTTTCAAATCATGGTATGAGAATGTTAATTTTTACTCCCCTAAATTTGGTGAGGATTGTTCTTGTTCTTGTTGTTACGGTTGACAACAAGAAACACATGCACAAGTGCATCTGGATCTACTCTGCCAGAAATAGATGCAAACACACAAACAGCATGTACATAGATATACATCCGGATAGGAACATACACAAACATAACATACACGTATCCATATCAAGAAATGAATATACATATATACACCATTTAAATATACATACACAAAAAGAGATACATGCTCATACATATAGAGATGGACATATATAAGCAAAAGTAGCTTCACAGATATCATCATCATCATCAGTCCACTGCTGGACAAAGGCTATCTCCTTCCATGACGACCTAGATTGTGTTAATCTCTGCCATGTCTTAACGGCAAATTTTCTATTTCATCCTTTATCTTGTGTCTGGTCTGTTCCTACTGCATTTACTGTATATAGAACTAAACCCATGTATGGATTGGAACAAATTGAACCCCCCCCCACTAAAAACCTATTTGGTGGGGAAGGGGTTCTATTTTTTTCTAGAAATAATAAGGAGTAAATGTTGAAATTTTCAGCCCTCTAGCTCCATTGGTACAGCCTGTATGCCTGATACATACATATCCAGCCAGATCAACTTAAAAACTGAAGAAAGCTATGTTGACAGTGTTGGTTGAGGGTTTCTAAAAAGCAAGTATTAGCCTGTACACGTGATACATACATACATAACCAGCCAGCAAGACCAACTTAAAAACTGAAGAAACCCATGTTGACAGTTTTGGTTGAGGGCTTCTAACAGTTGCAAAATATTTAGAACTTATGTATATATGACTTTTTAGAGAGGTAAATTAATGTGGATGTGTTTTTGTCCCTAAGTTAGGTGAATGTTATTCAGAATATTGTAAAATTTGCATTATCCTTGTATATGACATAACACACATCATCATATATGCTCAGTAATCTGGACACACACATACACACACGGGTGCACACGCTCACAACTGCCCAGGCTACGCATTCTCCCCTCTTGATTATCGCTGGCACTTTCTCACCCTTTTATTGAATCATTGCTTCCTGCATGTGTGCCACGCCTTTGTACTTGCGGTCACCTTCTAGCAGAACCTGTGGGGGCTTAGATGCATCTCACATAACAACCGTCCATTATGTTATCTTTGCTGATACAAACAAAATGCAACCCTCATCTCTTGTACTCAAGGATTTCAAGGTTGTCTTTTCACATGCATGGAATAGAATCTTGAAAAGATTTCCACTTGAAGGGATCTCCTTTACTTCAGCATCGTTTGCTTAAAAATCTGTTGATGTCTTTCCAAACAAAAGATATTTCACAGAAATCCTATGATTTCCTTCGCTTGCATCATCTCACGTAAAACTCTCAAAGTACCTTCTGCATTCTTTGTCCAAGTTTTTTGCATTCAAATGCCTGCATGTATCTCATGAATCACAAACAAGTTGGCATGTGATATATATTCAGCATTAACAGATGCAGGCCACCACCCCATGCTCAGGCAAAGAAGAATTTTTAAATTTTAAATATCTAGATAAAGAAATTTTATAAATAAAAAAAATTAAAAATTCACAAGTAATCATAAAATAGCCTTAAAAACAAAGATTTATTATTTTGTTTTTCATTTAATAAAAGTAATAATTTTTTTTATTTATTGGTTCCGTGCTAAATTTCTTACTTTACTTACTTTACTCTTTTGTAAATACTAGTGCTAAAAGTACAGTCAAATTGTATTGGACATACCATGTAAGGTTGGTTTAATGACAGATATTAAC
>VCCN01004110.1:3721358-3734525 GCA_006491835.1 Architeuthis dux | reverse complement strand
GGTGGGATAAAGTCAACTCCAACTTGGATTGAAGTTTGACAAAAAGGAAGAAGAAAAAGTGACCAGGAAAGAAAAATTAAAGAAGGAGAAGGGATAGAATGAAACAAAACGGGAGAATAAAAGAGAATCAAAAATGCATGATGAAAGACATTTTCAGAAAAAATGAAGGAATAAAAAGAATAAAACTGAAAGTTGGAGAGAAAGGGAAAAAGATTACAAAATAGAAAATAATCTAGGAGTGAAAGAAGTTGAGACAACTAAGAAAAAGGAAAAAAGAGTGAATGAAAGGAAAAATGAAAGAACAAAGGAAAGAACTAGCATTCCAAGGGAAATTATCAATCACTGCCACCCATATATGCTGTGATGGCGGTGATCAATTAAAAAATTGGAAAAAGGGGTGATCATGTGAATAAGTTACTTCTCTCGCCTTTTGTTGGTCTGTGATCACTAAAAAAGGTCTCAATTTTCAAAATAATAAGCAGGCACAAACTACTGACCAGTTTAGCATAAACTTACATTGCATATTGACCCCCCCCCCTCTTAAAACCTATTTAGAGGGGGAATTTTCGAAAAACAAGAAAGACATTTTCTCTACTCATTGAGGGGACTGTGTGTGCGAGATTTCGGATGGTTAGGGCTGGGCAAAGTCCAGATGGATAGACACATATAAATGTGTGAACAGCAACAGTATTTAAACTGGTTTGTTGTGGGTAGCGGTGATTAAAAGAAAAAATTAAGAATTAGAAGTCAAAATGTACAAAGAGAAAAAGGAACTGGTTAGTCACTCAATGGAAACTGTCATATAACCAATGTCTTTTGACGGCATGCTGTGTTGCGAAAAGGGGTGATCAATGAATAAGTTATTTCTCTTGTCTTTTGTTGGGCAACGATCACTAAAAAGCGGACATAAACTAAGGGATCAATTCATCAGAAACCTACATTGTAAATTGAACCCCATGCTAAACACGTATTTGGGAAGGGGGTGTTAAAAAAAAGAGTAAATGTTGAAATTTTCAGCCCTCTAGCGCCATTGGTGTGGCCTTTAGACATCATACATACATAGCCAGCCAACCAGCCAGACCAACTTAAAAACTGAAGAAACCTATTTTGACAGTTTTGGTTGACAGTTTCTGATAATATACGTATATATTTTTTTCACTCGACTGAGGCCAAGTGTCTGAGTATTTAGTTGTTTTTATCACTGCAAAATGATCAAGCCACGTGTTGCCTAGTAACTGATTCCATCTAAATGTTGGATTTATTTACATGAACCACTTATTAAAAAGCCCCCGTATAATATATGGCAGACTCCAGACAAAAAAGAAAAAGCTGAAAATTTATAAAGTAGAAAGCACTCAGAGAGAGCATACATCTGCCAACACCATTGTTAGGGGGAGTAATTGTGTGTGGATCCGTTCCAAAACTTCAACACTTCTTCCGCCCACAAAGATTTACTGAAATTCATTGAGAACTTTTGGAGATATTGTGTGGACAGACATGAAATGTTGGTGATATTAAGTGATTTTGACATATAACTACCAATGTAGGGGGAGTAGTTGTGCATGGATCCACCCCAGAATTCAATCACTTCTCCCGTAGCCTATTGTCCACACTTCCCCACAATCTCATTGAAATTCATTGAGAACCTTTGGAGATATCCTGTGGACTGACATGAACATTTGGCAATATTATGTGGTGTGGACATATAACTACGATATAGGGGAGGTAATTGTGCTTGGATTCGCCCCAAAATATAAATGTATGAAAAAAACAAATGGAAAATTATCTCTCAATCAAAAAGAAAATTGGATCTGTCCCATAATTTAACCAACTCTTTGTTACCCCATTGTCCACTTATCC
The DNA here is from genome assembly GCA_006491835.1 of Architeuthis dux. Taxonomy (NCBI): domain Eukaryota; kingdom Metazoa; phylum Mollusca; class Cephalopoda; order Oegopsida; family Architeuthidae; genus Architeuthis; species Architeuthis dux. The sequence continues at coordinate 3,732,665 of VCCN01004110.1, read as the reverse complement.
ATAAAATTTCATTGAAATCCATAGAGAACTTTTGGAGATATCTTGTGAACAGGCCGACAAAAGATGGAAAGACAGACAGAAAGACGCAACCGAATACATATACCTTTCTAACTTCATTGGTAATTACTACAACACTTTTAAGAATAGATCATCATTATCAGCCTTTTAGCGTACATCGTTGGACATAGACCTTTCCCAAGATTTGCCAGACGTCTCAATCATGGGCGTTGCAGAGCCTATACTTTCTGACTTGTCTAGTTCATCACGTCATCTTATTTTTTTGCTGGCCACAGTTTCACATATGATCTCTGGGCATCCACGTTGTGAGTCGTGATGTCCAGCGGTTATCTGACATTCTTGCAATATGACCAGCCCATTGCCATTTGAGTTTTCTAATGGATTCTATGATATCTCTGACTCCTGTTTTTTCTCTAATATACTGTGCTGTCTTCTGATCTCTCCATGTGATGTTGAGCACGATTCTCTCCTGTGCAAATTGCATGGTTCTCAGTTTAAGGGTCAATCTTTTGGTTAGATTCCATGGTTCAGCTCCATAGGTGACTATCGGGAGGTTACATTGGTTGTAGACCTTTCTGTTTAGGACTAATGCGATTTTCTTGTTCTTGAAGGTTGAGCTTGCTCTACTGAAAGCTATGGTAAGTTTGTTAGCATAGGAACATGTCACATATTTTGAAAGAGTAGCTTTTAACTCTTAAATTCATTCCAGCAAAAAAAATGTAATTCAATTCTGAATAAAGTTACTTCCATTGAGTTTTCTGGTATTTTTTTTGTTTTCTTTGATTCAATTCATAAAAGAGTTCCATTTTTTTTTCCTATTCATTTAAGAGTTCCACAGCAATTACAAGCGGTCTATGAATCTAAGAGTTGAATTGTGACATTTAGCCATCAGATGCATAGAACTAATTTCTGATTTTTACAAATACATTAAGGTAATTAGTTGAATTATGGAAACACATTTGTATTGATCATAAAGAGAGGGATTCTTTGATTTCATTATTATCAGTAAAAATTGATTCCTACTTTTAAACACTTCAAATTAGTCTACATTAATGGCTTCCTGACGGAACTTTTATTTTGTATTTGGCTACAAACTCAGCTTACCAATTGAGAGTAGTATACAATAATGTCAGCACAATGCTACCTCATTAAGTACAATACTTAGATATCAACATGACGGTCACTAGGTTTAAGACTAATTGCTTTGTTTTCAGTTTCATCAATGTTTCAGAATAAACATCCATCTTTGAATAGACATTTCTCTTTTTATAAATGATTCCTGAAAAGCTTAAACTCTGTATGAAAAGGTTCATGGGTGAATAAAGGTTATAAGTTTTGATTTATACCATTTCAATGTACTGATTCTTCATGTGGTTTTATCATAAGATCAATTCTTTTTGGCAACAGTCTAGGCACTTCCAGTGACCTTATCAACAGTTCAATTTATTAGTGTTTTATAATAGCTCTAATATTATATTCTTGACACAGACATTGTAAACATTAAGTTCTTGTTTCTCTTGAAGTATATGAAAGGTAAATTTAGCAGAAAGATAGTGGTGAGGTGTTTGACTACTGATTTAGTATGTGACTTTTATTATAGACAAAATAATACCAGTAAATAGAGCTAATATTATTCTAATTGGGAAATTTGGAAAAGTTAATGGTATAAACAATAACAAGGATCGTAGCAGTAAGTTATTAGTACTAGTAGCATGTTGATACTAGAGAAGAAGAAAGGGTAATGTTAGCAATGTCTGCTGGAAAAGATTCAAAGTATCTTTCTTTCTCTGTCTGTTCCTGCAGTAGTAAAAGGAATGATGCATATATGATGCAAAGGTTGCACAGTGCAATGACGCAATGAAAATAAAGAATACAAATACATTGTAACACAATAAAAGTGTATTTATTAAAGAAGGCATAAATAAGGTAGTTCTCAGCTGTAGTGAATGAAGGAGAAATGCTTGTAAAGAGTTCAGTTTACTATTTAGTAAGTGTTAAAGAGTCCTTCTTTATTAGAGTGTGTGTATGTATGTGTACATAGGTAAATGAAGATAAGAGGCACATCTCTGATGTAAAATGCAGAAAAGGTGGATCCGTCATAGATTTGTTAGGTGACAAATCCAGACTGAACAAAGAATGAAAATAATTTGTCTTCTTATAGATGGAGGTGAGTGGAGGATGTGAGGCTGGTCAAAATGTCGGCCGTTGGATTGGATTTTGTCAAAGTTCTAAAATAAGATGTAAGGTGACAAGATACAAGGTTTTTCCTAGATTTGTATTTCAAGTCAAGTGCCGTATTTCCATGTCCAATAACTTGGTTATCTGAGAGTTGTACTCGGAAAGATTAACTTTGGTTCTCGGAATAAAATCTGGGTGTTCTGAAGAAAAATATGTGTGTCAAGTGGTTTCACTTGGTGACCGGAGTGTGTGAGTGCAAAAATACATATGTATCCATTACATAGCCATAAAAAAGTTCACACATATAATTGAATTTCTATGAGATTATTTTTTTAGAAAAGAAACTACTAAACATGTTTCATTTGAAGATTCCATTGAGATATTTTTATAAGCAAAATTGTTACCTTTAATCTGAAAAGACCATTGTTACACAGAGAATCAGAAAAAAATCACACTGTTCATTATATAAGTAGTGAGAAAAGGAGAGATAACTCTTAGTGTAGAGTTTTTTAATATTGTTTTGAAAAAAAAACATTTAAAAAAAAAAAAAATAATAATATTAATAGTAGTAGTAGTAGTAGTAGTAGTAGTAGTAGTAGTAGTAGTAGTAGTAGTCGTAATCGTCGTCGTCGTCGTCGTCGTCGTCGTCGTTTTCTTCTTCTTCTTCTTAGAAATATCTAGTTTTTTCTGAGTTTCTACAAGTGTCATATCTTCCAAGCTGAAAAATCTGTATTCATCAAATAGTTTCACTGCACAGTTTGTCTTACCTGAAGATGTTTTTTATTTAACAAGTCCTTGAAAACCTGTTATACTAATAGTGAGATCTACCATAAGATGGCCCACCTGATAGATCGCCCATGTGCGGTTATTTTAGGTGGATGTTTATTTGGGGGTCAAATTTTTGTAGAGGAAAATTTGAAAGCATCTATGTTTTAGTGCACTCTAGTTTAAAAAAAACTGGACAACTTGAATACACATATAATAATTAGGACATCAAGTCCGAAATATCTGTCAATTCGTTGTATAAACAAAAAGTTGCATCAAAGAAATTAATTCGCTCGATACTTCTTCACTATTGCTGAATGAGTTTGAAAACAAACAAGTTATATTATTTATTTATTACAAAAATTAAATTATTTTTGTTGTTTGCAGGTACTAAATACAGTCTATATAATATATTGATTGTATTTAGTATATATATATGTTCGGCTCTCATAGCAACTTAAAAAGAAAACACTGTCCAAAGAAGTACCAAATAGGATTAAAACAAGTTGCCGATTGATAGTGAAGAGAATAAAAACACGAGTCGTAACTTTTATTGTTTTATTATGCTGAATTTAGCAGTTGTGATGGCCTTTGAATAACGGCCATGGGCTAGTATTTCGTCCATTTTTTTTCACTCAAATTTGTCTGTTTTTCCATTTTAACGCCCTGTGCGATCTTACGGTAGATCCTGGTACTAATAAAGTGATTTCACAAAAATTAGTATAATGTCTTGAAAACAAGATGACTAGTGATGGGACAAGGTGCAGGAAGTGTTCAAAATTAGGTGTCAGTTTGCAGATTCTGTTTTCTGAGTTGGTACCAATTAATGCTTCCAATCATGCCTCTAATTTAGCCACAACAAAGCTGAATTTAGCCACAACGAAGCTGAATTTAGCCGCAACACAAAGAATTTTTCCCTGCATATAACTTTAGTCAGAATAGGTTCCATGGTATCTAAGAAAAATAAAGCATCAAAAAGCTTTGGTCAATTTACTTTAGATTTTATTCAAGGTTTTTTCCTGGAGATAGAATTACACATACAAGCTAACATTTAACCCACAAGAAAACTACTCGTAAAAACGAAATAACAAATAACACTATGACTCGGATCTCAGCTATCGTAGTTATTTCTCTAGGAATCGAAATTCCAAATAAGATATCTGGTTATCAGTCTTTGATTTTCCAGTGACCTTTGCATTCAACCTGAGATTTGCAAAATGCTGAATTTTTATGGGGTGGAGTGTCTTTACAGGGTTAGGGTGTGCTATCCCCAGCTGCATGGCCTCACTGTCCTCACTAGGCTTTTTATTTGGTTCTTAACCCATTAACTACAACAAGTGGCATAGAGTAATAGTTATCCATTGCAAGATAAAAGCCCTGGTCTATTGTATTTTATCCATTGCAAGATAAAAGCCCTGACTCACAGATAGAACTTAGTTACCATAAATCACAATAAAACAGAAAGTTTATTGACTTAGCATAGAACTGCAATGACGGAAATTCACGTCATTCGCAGTTAATGGGTTTACAATTTCGGAAGGCAGCATTTTTATGGCCTTCTCATTAAGTCTCAGAATTTGTAGGAATCAGAAACTTGGAGTTTGGTTTTGACTTTTCAAATTATTTAACCCTTTATAGGGCACTGTGTAAAAATATTTTAGATATCAAAACAACTTTTTGTATGTTAAACTAGACCTAATTACAAGATATTTTCTGTTGCAAGATATCGGAAATTTTTTTATGTCTAGAAAAAACAGTTTCTTTGTTTTTTGAAAATTCTTCCCCTAAATATGTTTTTAGTGGGTGGTTCAATTTGCAATGTAAGTTTTTGCTAAATTGATCCCCAGTATGTGCCATGCAGTATTCAGGGTTGTTTTTTTTTTAAATCAGACTTTTTAGTGATCATTTCCCAACAAAAGGCAAGAGAAGTAACTTATTCATTGATCACCCCAATTTTTGAATTGATCACCCCGACACGGCTTGCTTCCAAAAGACGTTTATCACGTGATGGTTTCTATTGAGTGACTGACCAGTCCTGTTTTGGCTATACTATTTGCATATGGCTGACGTGTCCTCAGGTGATCATATATAGCCACTTGCCCTGTAAACGGTTAAGCAACCAGTATATTTTTGAATCAGTGATCCAGTTGTTACTTTATAAATTCTGAGGCTGTTAATTGTTTGGGGGATACAGAGACTGATTTTTATTCACTTGAACTAAGTAAATCTTGCAAATGGCAACATTGGTAGGACAGCGAATCGATGAATTGAGATTGAACTGATTGTCAGAAAAGCCAGAAATGCATTCAAATAGTCTCAGGTTTTTGCTATCTAATATGTTTATTCAATTAAGTGCACTAGCCAGTAAATATCAGTGTAACAGGAACCAATATTTTTATAACCTCAGGAAGTTCTCAGTATACCCTGGGGATATATATGGTATAAACAAACACACACATACACACACGCACACACATGCGGGATCAGTAAGTCAAAGTTGAGGTATGTGATTAACCAATAGGAGGAAGTTGTATGATATCTCTTACACTTCCTGTCTCATATATATATATATATATATATACACACACACACACACAGGCTAAATGGAGTTAGGCAATATTACTTATGTATATAAACACTTGAGATGGTCGTTAACATTTCATGGCATATTTTAAGTAATTAGAAACCGTCCACCAAAACTGTCAACATTAACATAGGTTTCTTCAGTTTTCAAGTTGGTCTGGCTGGCTATGTATGCATATATCACATGTATGCCAATGGAGCTAGAGGGCTGAAAATTTCAACATTTACTCCTCGTTGTGTTTAGAAGAAACTTTTTTTTTTTAAATCCCCTCCCCCAATAAGTTTTTAGTGGGGGGTTTCAATTCACAATGTAAGTTTATGCTAAACTGGTCCATTAGTTTGTGTCCACAGTGTTCATGCTTGTTTTTTGAAAATTCAGACTTTTTAGTGATCACTGCCCAACAAAAGGTGAGAGAAGTAACTCATTTATTGATCACCCCTTTTTGCAATTTTTTGATTGATCACCCCCAACGTGACATGCTGCCAAAAGATGTTGATCATTTGACGGTTTCTATTGAGTGACTAACCAGACCTGTTTCAATAAAATTTGTTTTTAATACAGTACCTGTCATAAGTGTTTGAACAAACAGCTGTTTTACTTCTAATCGCTTAGGTTTGAGAGTTAAAAACAGAAACATTATGCAAGAAGAACCACATTTTTGTAATCAACATAACAAGGCATGCATTTAGTCATGTGTTGTGGTTCTGAATGCTAAATTTCTTGAAAATGTTTTTTTAATAAAATAATTTTTGTTTCTATCCTTCTAAATTCTTGTTTAGAATTTTTTAAGAAGATTAAAAAAGTGAACTCACATTGCTATATAGAAGAGTTACCAAACTAGGAAGTTAAATTTGATCCCCCCTGCACAAAATTTATGTATAAATTATCATTGATAAAAAAGTATTGCTCATAATTATTTGAACAAGCACAAAATCTGTCTTTATTTCCTGAGATTGCAGGGGCCGTTATGAGATTGTGTGCATTTAGTAACTTTGAAAGTCTGTAAATTGTGTGTCTGTTCATATATGACTGAAATCAACTATGAAATTTAAACACTGGCAATCACAAAAGCAAACACACTATTTGACAATCAGAGTCGCCTGCAATGGCAGGACAAACTTTTTGCTAGGCAAACAAAGTCGCCTACAGAGTGCTATAGATTAATGCTTAACAACCCAAAATTCAGACCACTATCACTTGGAGGGAATAGCCTGCAGTAGCAGGACCAACTGTTTGCTCCCCGAACAAAGTCGCCTACAGAGTGCTAAAGGTTGATCTGAACAGATATCACTTCGGGGATGAATGAAATTTATTTTCTTTACTCTCTCTGTACATATTTGTAGATCTTAATTTATTGTTTACACTTATTCTTAATGATGTGTCTGTTCCAAAACATGATGAACCACTCCTAAAAAATGTTGAACATTTCAAAAGAAACATTCATTCTAGAAACAAACTTCAAAGTGGGATGTGGCTTTTTAAGCTTGTTTTAACTCAAAACATTTCCCCCTTATCTAATATCCCCAAATGTTACCAGTCCTCGCGGCAGTCAAAGCTATCAGTTCTCAAAGAAACCACCTCAGACAAATGCCAGGAATATCCACTCTAATCCTTCTCTGTACCCTAGTTCTTTCTTCGACTAGAGATCCAGGATTCTGTGGATTTGGACAGCATTTAAGAGAAACGCAAAACTCAAAAAGGTTTTGGGGTTATTTTTTTTTCTTTCTTCAGAAACAAGGCTGGAAAATTGTGATAAGAACAGGAGTAATTTTTATTTTTTGAAGGATGTATGACCATTTAAGTTAGGTTATGGAGAAATCTGCTTAACTCTTTACAGGGCAGCCCTAAAAATATTTTAGATATCAAAACAACCTTTTTGTATGTTAACCTGAGAGAAGCCATTTTAATATTCTGTTTTATTCCATCAAACAGAATACCAGAGAATGATCCGTGGAGAAGTCAAAAATGACTAATTTGGATTTATATAATAGACTGTCTCTGAATGACCGACAGCAAGGTGGTCTTCTAGGATTGAAAACAAAAACTTCAAGAATCGTTATATATAAAGTTATGCTCGCAAAACGCCTTCTCTTTCTGTCAAGGAAAATAAAACTATTTTAGATATCCAAACAACCTTTTTGTATGTTAAACTATACCTAATTACAAGAAGCTTTCTGAAATCTTTTTGTTTATGGGGGCAAAACCCCCTCTGATGAAGTGATCATATAATGGTGCCTCATCCAAAAAGTGACCAAAAATGGAAAATATTAAATAAATTAAAGTAGAAAGTTAAATAAAACATAGAATTAAAGAATAACATTCAATATAATGAATAGATATAAAAAATTTGATATTGACAAAAAAATAACACCTCCGGGTTGATTTTAAAATTTTATTGTGCAGACTAATTTAATGGGGTGTGGTATGCCTCAAAACAATTTCTGTCTTTGCTCAAGCACAAGTGAACTTTGCAAAGCTTGCAGACCACATTGGTGCGGATTATGTTCTCTTTGTGAATACAATATTTGCTTGTGGCTGACGGGTCATCAGGTGATCATATATAGTCACTTGCACCATAAAGGGCTAAAGTGTTAGTGTGTTAAAAGCCACTGTAGGAACTGCCATTAACTTTGTCTTCTTCTTTCTAGCAAGGTCAACCATCAGAAGTTAAGGTTAAAAATGATCAGCTATTTATACAGGAAGTCTGTGAATATTATGGGAAAATACTTTTCTCTTTTGATTCCAGGAGATGTATATTAGCCTTAGAACAATATCCATCATGTAGGACTCCATGTTTATGAGCGGTTGGTCTCTTCTTGGGTTTCATATTTAAATAAATCCAGTTGGATTGTCAGGTTAAGGACATTAGTCTTCTGCTCCTTCGATAAAAATACAGGATGTCTATGTTAAGCTATGGACTGAGCCTGCAGAACATTGAGAAAACAGATTATCTTGTGGAAGGAAAATATATATACTCTAAACCCTCTTATTAACGGACTAATATGGTGGAGAAAGTGTCTGTTAATGCAGATTGTCTAGTATTACTGAATTATGTATAAAAAACCCAAATAGCCCCAAAAACATGAAAATAACACAAATGCATACATGACAGAGTACATAGATATAATCAACATTGTAAGAGAATATAAAATAATTATAAATAAGGGAAATAAGACTAATTTTATTGACTGATAACACCACATGTTTCTTGGTAACAGGATCTACCGTAAGATCGCCCAGGGCAGTAAAATGGAAAAACAGCCAAATTTGGTTGGAAAAAATGGACCAAATAATCCCAGGGCCATTATATATATTATATAGACTGTATTTAGTACCTGCAAAGAACAAAAAATAATTTAATTTTTGTAATAAATAAATAATATAACTTGTTTGTTTTCAAACTCATTCAGCAATAGTGAAGAAGTATCGAGCGAATTAATTTCTTTGAAGTAACCATTTGTTTATACAATGAGTTGACAGATATTTCAGACTTGATGTCCTAATTATTATATGCGTATTCAAGTTGTCCAGTCTTTTTTATACTAAAATGCACTAAAACATAGATGCTTTCAAATTTTCATCTACAAAAACTTGACCCCCAAATAAACGCCTACCTAAAATAACCGCCCATGCACGATCTATCGGGTGGACGATCTTACAGTAGATCCTGGTAGTACCACTTCTTTGTTTGGAAGCCGTTATAACTTAAGATTGCACAATAAATGGGTGGTCATAAAGAGAGTGAATTAGTAAAACACTGCCTCCACTGAGAGTGTAAACAAAGAAGGTGGAGTGAGAGTCATAAAACAGTGCTGTGTCTGCCACCTACCGGTCCGGTCACTTTGCGAACTAACGGACAAGACCAGCAATTTCAAATATTCCTGTGGCAGACAAAATATTTGCAATGAACAGATTTTATCCGGTGTTTCTGAAATCCATTGATAAAAGGTCAATTAATAAGAGGGTTTACAGTATAGACATTAAAAAAAAGATTTAACATTTATTCATAATTAAAAATGAGACACACAACAATATTGTGAGAGAAAAGGTTGAATATAAAAAAGAAGACAAATACTAAAAACAACTAGCATTCCAAGGGAAATTATGAATCACAGCCACCTATATATGCTTCTTTTTACCTTGTAAATTAAACTCTGGTGGTGGGCAGTGATCAGTAAAAAGTCAAAATTTTCAAAAAACAAGTGAGAATGCTACTGGACACAAACTAAGGGACCAATTTAGAATAAACTTACATTGTAAATTGAACCCCCCACTAAAAACCTATTTCGGGAGGGAATTTTCAAAAAACAATAAAAAATGTTTCCCTACTCATTGAGGGGAGTGTAAAGCAAAATTTCAAGTTTCTACTATGCACGGTTAGAGCTGGGCGAAGTCTGGATACATAGATAGATACATAGATACATATAAATGTCAGAGCACATGAATAACCTAAACCCAGCAATAAACCAGTGTTGCGGGTAGCAGGGATTAAAAAAACTGCATCATCAGTAATGTTTTGAATCTATATTTAAGATTATTCACAAGATGCTATATTCACCTGAAGAACATGTGAGAATACATCAGCTGGAATGTTGTCATAAGAACGCCACAAGGATGAGGGTACTAATAAAAACATCATTAAATACTGTTCTACTTAAATACCATTTAAAAAGTTCAAGAGGTTCTGAAAATGCCATATCCATCAGTGATAATACAGATATACCTTGAATAGTGCAGTTAATTTGTTCCTAAATTGTCATTAGTGTTCAAAACCGCACAGTTCAAGGTTTTATTATAATTTAATATGTCTTTATTTCCAGCTTATACTTAGTTGCATTAATTTGTACAGAAATACCTTAACCATCTACATCAAAACCTGCACTAATCAAAACCATACTATTCAAGGTATTCATGTAATTGTTTATAATTATGTGCAAAGATTTATACGAGTATGTAACAGGTGGGAAGAAACTCTCCACTTCTAATTAGATAATGTTTCACCCACATATTGTGCTAAGTGGCTGGAAGTGTCTCTATGATTATATTACTAGAGATAGACCCTGCAGTTTTCTAGCAGATGGTGGAAGGTTGTTATAGAAGGATTGATATGCTGCCATTTTGTTCTGAAGAGTTACACAACTTACAATAAGATGCTGTTTTTTATTTACTTAATTGAACTGAAAGATCAGAATTCTGAATTGCTGACAAAAATAGTTTATACTAGCAGGGTGTTGCCCGGTGAGAAAAATAACTGAAAATATAACCCAGCAGGAAAAATATATTCTTTGATATATTTCTTCTTACGCAACACAACCAATGAAAAAAAAACAGACAATTATTTACACTATTTACACATGTAAAAGTAGCTGTAACGGAAAGAATATTCTGATGCACAAAAAATAACAAATGATGTTGTCCCTTAGTCCAACAGGGCATCTGGATATACTACATAAGGGCTTCTCCCATTGTGTGCCAGTATGAAAAGGTTGTCCGGGGATCCAACCCTAGAACAACCAATAGTTGTCCATAGGAAAAACATGGATAAGTCAGGTAAAGGCCAGCGATCATGAGAGATTGTCCTTGTGCCTTGTTAAAATTTGATAATTTTAGCCTGAAAACGTTTCTCAGGGTGGCACAACATTTTACAAATTAAAGAAGAAAAAATTCCATTTTTTTAGCCTCTAAAGTTATTTCTTTTTTATCTAAAATTAATGATCTTAATCAATAATCTTGGGGGTCAGTATCACCTATCCTATCATGTT
>VCCN01004110.1:3691424-3704732 GCA_006491835.1 Architeuthis dux | reverse complement strand
AAGTCTCACCTCTGTAGGTGTATTCATGCTTTTTTTTATTAGAAACTGTTAACCAAAAGTGTCACCATATGTTTCTTCAGTTTTTAAGTCGGTCTGGCTGGCTATGTATGTATCATGCATACAGGCCACACCAATGGAGCTAGAGGGCTGAAAATATAAACACATATTTCTTGAAAATTCAGACTTTTTTTAGTGATCACTGCCCAACAAAAAGCAAGAGAAGTAACTTATCCATTGGTCACCCTTTTTCCAATTTTTTAATTGATCACCCCCAACACTGCCAAAAGATGTTGGTAACATGACGGTTTCTATTGAGTGACTAACTAGACCTGTCCTTCTTTGTTGCTTTCTCTCAGTTAATTAAGAATCATCTTCATGATCTTCAAAGGGAGAGAGAATTGTCTGAAACTTTTTTGTTGCCATTTTTTTTAAGTAAGTACCAAAATTTCATCAGACTGTAGCAGTTCTGCGTTCATTGTTTCATATGACAAAACAGTAAGTTACGCAAACTGATTCAATGAGCCATCGCGACTGCTTTCAACATGAGAAGACCAGAGCGACTAATCAAGCAGAAATTGGCTCGCAAAATGTTTTTCATCTGATCCAAGATTGAAGCCACTGAACAGAGCCTCTCAAACAACAACTGTAAATCAATTGCACCTGGTATTCTTAGTTGGAAAAATAAGAACCAGGGTAAACAAGTTGTGGAGACTTTAAGTAATAACATTAGCATTCCAAGGGAAATTATGAATCACCGCCACCCGTATATGCTGTGTTGGGGGTGATCAATTAAAAAGTTGGAAAAAGGGGTTATCAATGAATAAGTTGTAATTTATAGGATAATAATTCAGTATCATTAGCCATTATAAGTCCACTGCTGGACAAAGGCCTTCTCCTTCCATGACGACCTATCTTGTGCTAACCTCTGCCAAGTCTTACCTGCAAACTTTTCTATCTCATCCCTCTATCTTGTGTCTGGTCTTTTCCTACTGCGTTTACTGTCCCTTGGGCACCAATCGGTTAGTCTTTTCCCCCGATCTATTGTCAGCTCTTCTTGCTAGGTGGCCAGCCCATCTCCACTTTTGCTGCTTAATTAGTTGTATAATATCCTTCACTCTAGTCCTCTCTCTGATCCATGTTGATCTTTTTCTATCTCTTAGAGTTATCCTAGCATTGCTCTTTCCATGGCTCGCTTTGCTATTCTGAGTTGGTTTTCAGCTCGTCTGGTTAATTTCCATGTTTCGCATCCATTAGTCATGGCTGGTCTTATGCAGCTGTTGTATACTTTACGCTTTAGGCACATTGGTAAGGTGCTTTTCAGAATGTCTCTATTCATACCAAATGCTTTCCAACCTATCGTTATGCGTCGTTTTATTTCGCAGTCCTGGTCTTTCTCTAGCTTTATTACCTGACCTAGGTAGATGTATTCATCGACCTCTTCTAGAATCTCGCCTTCTATCTTCATGACCTTTTGGGGGACTTTATCGGTATATTTACAGGGAAATCCAATTAACAGAGAAATCTATTTGAAGGCCCCGAAAGAGTTGTGGACAGGGGACAGGGGACAGGGGACAGTTGTGGCTACTCAAGAAAACTATAGTAATAATCCCACTCTTTCCTTTAGGATTTCTTTATTGATCAAACACCATCTTTCCTCTGATTCCTTGGCTTATATAACTCCAATACTGCTCCACCCACCCCCCACCCCCCACCAAGGGGGATAATACCTTATGCCAGTGTCATCTACTTTGAAGCCTTCAAGGGCATGAACGTTAAACACCAATTATCATAAGTTACTTCTCTCGCCTTTTGTTAGGCTGTGATCACTAAAAAAAGGTCAGAATTTTCAAAAAAAACAAGCGGGCCTAAACTAGTGACCAATTTAGCATAACCTTACATTGCATATTGAACCCCTCTTTAAAAACCTAGGGGGGGGGATAAAAAAACAAAAAGATCATTTCCCTACTCATTTAGGGGTGTGTGTGTGCAAAATTTCAAGTTTCTATTATGAATGGTTAGGGCTGGGCAAAGTCCGGATACATAATACATATAAATATGCGAACACATGAATAACCTAAACCCAGTAATAAACCAGTGTTGTGGGTAGCAGTGATTAATTAATATTAATAAATAATATAGTCAATGAATGTGACACCTCAGAACAAAATGAATAACCTGTTATTTTTCCTTAAATTTGACTAGTTTTAACCTTCATCTTAATTTTAGTTGTTTTTATATAACTTTCAATTCAGGCCATTGTTTCTATGGCAGCACATAACAGCACAATCGGAAATAAAGAGTAAGCCTGTGGTGGGAATCAAACTCACACTCTCATTACTAGAGGGTGTCCAGTTTACGCACCATTATTCGTTGCCCTAGAAACAATGGCCCGAATTGAAAGTTGTGTAAAAACTAGTTAAATTTAATAAAAATAATGTTACAATACTTCATCCAATAATAAGAATAAAAAATGAATAATCATTTGCATCTATACTGTTTTTTATTATGTGTGTTCTATAGTACATGATGTATTCACAAGAGCAGATTCAACAGCTTTATTCATTTGGTATTTTTAATTATTTTATCTTGTCTATTTACTTACCGTATATGCTGGTATATAAGACCCACTTTTTTCCCAGAAAATGTCTAAAAAAAATATTCCCCAGGTCTTATATTCAAAGTTTATCTGCTTTTGTTTTCTATTGTATATTACAGAATTTTTCCTTAATATTCCCAGCTGAAATTGGTGGGGGTTCTTATATGCCCGTGAATCGTATATGCCATCAAATATAGTACTTAATGATCAATCCTTTTAAAAGATGGAGTTGATTTTTTCTTTGCCTTTGAACTGAGCATTCAATTTTGGGGTATATCTATATGTGCATATGAATTAAGGTTTTGAGATATATGTCTTTCAGAGTTATTGTTTACCAAATAATTTTTAGATGAAAAATTTCTACAATCTTTCTTTTTATTAATAACACAAAGATTATTACAATAAAATTGACATTGTTACTAGTTTCAGGCAATTTATCGATATGCTATCGCTCTGTTATCAACAGTCCTTTCGTGTTAATTCATGGAGGAAAGAATGAATAAAAAATCAATAGAATCACTAAAACATATCAAAGTTTCTTATTAAATATAAACTGACTGTCCTATACTGACAAAATGTACAAAATTCCAGTTGGAATAACCAACAGATTGATGAAAACAGAAACAAGCAAAATCTCCATAGTGCTAATTCAGTATTAGTTTTATGATGACTGAAGCCAGAAGCCGGTTGATGACGTCAGCACTTTGCCACTCTATTAGCTAGTAATCAATGTTGAGTTTGAAACTGTACCGCTAGTTTAGCTTGGTCCCAACAATTCATATTAATTTTGCATTGTAAAAGTACAAGATAAAGAAGAAAAATGATTTGCTTTGATTACATAAAACTATTGATCTAGATCAATTTTTAGAAAGATATTCAGTATGAAAACTATTGCAGTACTAACAATTTGGAAGATCTGATGATTTTAAAGTGTTGCCAGTGTAGATGATTTTACAGTGTTGCCAGTGTAGATGATTTTACAGTGTTGCCAGTGTAGATGGGTTTTTCAATTTTTTGAATTTGGAAGCAACTCCCAAGTTCTAATATTTTTTTTAAAAAACCAATACCTGAATTGGCAACACTGGACTTTCGAGAAATAAACTGAAAAAAACCCACCTAAATTAGCAACACTTAATTTTAAGGTTAAAATCCCACACATACATATGATAATTAGCAATGTGTTTTTCTACTCTGTCATGCTAAGGGAGTTAACTGACATAGTAAAATAGAATTTTATGTTCTGATGATGTAGTAAAAATGCTGAATTCACTGATGGAAATGAGTTTTGGGAACTAGGTATATGGTAAGGCTTGGTTTGGAAAACATAGTATATGGTAATATCTTCATTAGTAAACATTGAACATACAAAAACCTGGAAATTGAGAAGTAGGTAGATGCCATATCCCCCCCCCCTCCCCATACTCCACCATTTCTATCACTGGCTGAATTTAAAGAATAATAAAAATATAAAAAGTAATAAAAAAACATTTTAAAAATCCATTTGTGGTCAACAGAACGCTATTCTCCAAGCTCACTGCAATGCAAATCTCTATTATCTACTTATATAAAATGCAATGTGTATCCGTATATTCTCCAAGCTCACTGCAATGCAAATCTCTATTATCTACTTATATAAAATGCAATGTGTATCCATATATTCTCCAAGCTCACTGCAATGCAAATCTCTAATATCCACGTATATAAAATGCAATGTGTATCCATATATTCTCCAAGCTCACTTCAATGCAAATCTCTATTATCCACATATATAAAATGCAATGTGCATATCCATATATTTCATATATGCCGTCATTTTTGATGGCACGGGTAGACTAGTAAAATATGTTTAACAATATTAACTTTCACATGCACTCATCAATCAATTGACTGAAAGTTCAACCTGACGGCATGGGTGATTGAAATAGGGACAGGAATTATAAATATGATCCTTGATTCACAAGAAATTAATTGCATAAGAAAGTAAGAGGGCTTCATAGCTTACGGGAGGGAGCCTTTTCCACCACTACAATCCTCTTGCAATACATAATCCATGTGTATGATATACCATGGCGATTTTGGCTGATTTGCAAATATATCTGTGTCTTTCAATTAACTACTTCATTCTTATATGTGTACATTTATTCCGTGAATATATTTGCATGTATGTACGGTCAAATCGCATTGGATACACCGGTTCTCATGAGATCACTGAAGTTAAGCGATGTCAGGGCTGGTCATTACCCAGATCGGTGACTGTTTCAGAATACCTGGTGCTGTATGCAGCAACCAGATTGTTCTACGGCCGTCTTAGCCTTTGCTCTGCTGCTGATAAACAGAACATCTTGCCAAGGTAGGGTCGGACTGTGCACCCGGTCCCTTTCTCAATTATAATTTATACATAAAAAAGTATTGCTCATGAGTATTTGAAAAAGTACAAAATCTGTTTTCAATTCCTGAGATTGCAGAGGCCATTATGAATTTTGAGCAGGAGTAAAAAATTAACTTACTAGTTTGACAATTCTTCCATATTTCAATGTAAGTTCACTTTTTTAATCTCCTTTAAAATTCTGAACAAGATTTTAGAAGGATAGAAACAAAAAACTTGCTTTTTTTCCATTTAACAATTTAATCCTTAAAAAAAAAACATTTTAAAGAAATTTAGCATTTAGAATCACAAAACATGACTAAATGCATCCCTTGTTATGTTGATTGCCAAAAAGATTTTTTTTTCTTTCGTAATGTTCCTGTTCTTAACTCTCAAACCCAAGTGATTAGGAGTAAAATGGCTGTCTGTTCAAATACTTACAACAGGTACTGTATGTAAATAATTTTACTTCACAAAAAAACAAAATAATTCTCTTCAATAGTTTTCTCAATTTCCGCTAGTTGAAATCATGAGCAAACTATGTGGACTACACAATCTATGAAGGCAAAAGTTCATGGCAAAAATAGTTTATTGATTTTATAAAAGTTTTAAACTGACTTTAACAGAATTCATTTCATTACCTTATGACTTCTTGAATGAATGCTTATCACACAAAAGTCCAAGTGTTTCTAAAAATTGGAACTTTTTAAATAGGTACATCAATGTCTGTAGCCTAATGATGAAAAAAACGCATTTATTTTACACAGCAAATATGTATTTCAAATAGTTCTCCAGACAATCGAACTCCTTGTTGTTGTTCGTGTTGTTAACACGTTTCAGCCAATCCATTCTTCGGCCTTCTTCAGGTGTAATATCCAAATGTGATGGCGTAAACTGAAGTTTTTAACTTCAAATATGTATTTTTCAACATAATCTCCTCTATTGTTATTGCACTTAATCCAATACTTCTCCATTAATCAAATTGATCAAACATTATACAGTGGAATGTTCAGATGACTATTCAGATAAAATATATGTCAGACTACAGACTTATTGATCCACCCTCATAACATGATCTTTGCACTCAAATAAAATTTCAGTCGGCCAATAATTTGGTATGTACTGTTGTGTCTTTAACTGCAAGGAAAGTCAACAGTTCTCTGAATGCTGAAAAGTTTTTCGTTCAGACCAAATTTGAATCGGTTTGTAGCGTTCATAAGAAATGAAGGATAGAGAGAGTGTTGGCGAAGAAAGAGGAATATTTTTCATATCCTCTTTTTAGATCAATTCTGGAGATGAAAAATAGAAAGTACAAGAAAGATATAAAGAAAGAAAGCAGACTATACAGCGTTTATGTTGTATAGCCATCTTGGTCCGCAGAAGGAAAATCCTGAACTTGGAGAAAAGGGAAGACTTGAAACTTGTTTATAAAAATATAAGTATATATTTTTATTTCGTAAGATACAGTGTGTTGTGACAGAGTATGAAGAGTGGGAGAGAGACAATGTGAGCTGACAGACTGTTCCCAACAGGGGAACTGGCCCCATGCCTTCGAGGCCCAGCTGCTGCCTCTCTGCTTGTCTCTGTCTGTTTTCGACTACACTGTCTCTCTTTTTATGCGCCCACGTTGGTGTGTTATTTCCGGTTTTCAACACCAGCAGTTTGGGGGGATCTTGTCAACATCCTGTTTTATTTTGACCCTCAACACCTGCTGTGTGTGAATCCAACATCATGTCGTTTAGGGTTAGGTTAAGCATTCTGTTTTCACACACCAACACATATGCATTTTTCCTGAGGTCACTTCCACTTCCGCCCAGGTGTTAGCCTGTGAATGACCTCACTATATCACAACATTTATAACTGATATATACACCTCATATATATATTTATAACTGTTTCGTTTCTCAATCAATTATATTCCATTTCAGATGATATTTTTCATTTTATTTTTGATGCAATGATTATTTATTTTGTTTTGGGCGTTTTAACGGGAATTAACCTTAAAAATCAATTGGAAGCAAATAGTTTTATTACAGTAACAAATGTTCACAAATGCTGTCAAAAATTGTATAAACAACGTTGTAGGTTTTGAACAGTGTCTGTTCTTTTTTTTGGTTTCTATATGTGTTTAATGAGGATGTCATCAAAATTATATAAAATCTTCATAACATGATATTTATGTATCAGCAACCAAAATGAATTCGAGATTCTTTTATGAAAGGCAATTCTAAAAGAATTATTTTCCCTAAAAGCATATAGATTTCTTATCTAAGCAGAAAATGTTCAAGTATACCTATTTATAAATAAAGTAGCCTATTTACAAATATATATAAATATGTTCAATTTGAAGGATATAAATACATGTCCCTTATTTATAATTAAATATGTTCATCAACCCCAAAATACTTGACGATGCATAAATGTTTTAAAAAAATAGCCCTCAAACATATGAGCCCCAATTTATTCAACCCTATTAGAAACCGTCAACCAAAACTGTCAATATAGGTTTCTTCAGTTTTTAAGCTGGTCTGGCTGGTGTACAGGCCACAGCAGTGAACAATTTTACATAGGTACATCAATATCTGTAGCCTAATGATGAAAAAAAGCATTTATTTTAAATAACAAATATGTATTTTTCAACATAATCTCTTTTATTGTTATTGCAGGGTTGAAAATTTAAACATTTACTCCTTATTATGTCTAGAAAAAAACGAGTTTTTGTTTTATGAAGATTCCCCCCTAAAATAGGTTTTTAGTGGGGGGGCTCAATTTACAGTGTAAGTTTGGGCTAAATCTGTCCCTTAGTTTGTGTCTGGCAGCATTCACGCTTGTTTTTTTTCAATCCAGACTTTTTTAGTGATCACCGTCTAACAGAAGGCGATAGAAGTAACTTATTCATTGATCACCCTTTTTCCCAATTTTTTTATATTCCGGTAATCTATTCCAAAGTCCTACCACTCTATTGCTAAAAACTAATTTTCTAATATTCAATCTACTTCTATTTGCTTCTACCGTATATATGTGGCCTCTCAGTCCCTTGTACCCCGTTCTAATAAAAAAAATACATCAGGGTTTACTACTTCTAAACCATGTATAAGTTATTGAATAGCATTAGATAGGTTTTTATGTCAATAGAGTCATCACTGGATCCATGGATAGTAAGGTGATTTGTACCAGTAGAGTCAGTGTATTTTGCTGAGTTGTAAAAAATGCTACATAGGTATATTAGAAACTGTCAACCAAAGCTGTCAACATAGGTTTCTTTCAGTTTTCAAGTTGGTCTGTCTGCCTGGCTATGTATGTATCGTGCATACAGGCAGCACCAGTGGAGCTAGAGGGCTGAACATTTCAACATTTACTCCTTATTATGTCTGGAAAAAAAAAATTTTTTCTCATTTAAAAATTAGCCCCTAAATAGGTTTTTAGTGGGGCTTCAATTTGCAATGTATATCTATGCTAAATTGATGATTTGTTTGTGTCCGCTTTTTTTTTAATTGAAAATTCAGACTTTTTTAGTGATCACTTCCGAACAAAATGCAAGAGAAGTAACTTATTCATTGATCACCCCTTTTTCCAATTTTTTTATTGATCACCTCCAACACAGCATGCTGCCAAAAGATGTTGGTCATATGACGGTTTCTATTGAGTGACTAACCAGACCTTTTTTACTTTCCATTTTTTGTTCATCTACTGGAACTATCTGAGATGTGTATGTTTTGCCAAATTTAACGATCTCTTGAAGCAGACAACCAAAACCTATTTCCAGGCTTGTCTCGTAGATTCCACTTGAAATAAAAAGCTCCGACAAAACCCCTTTCCTTTATTTCTGTGAGATAAGACACCCCACAATACCTGACGCTGCCAACACTTGACTAAAACGTAGTGTCTCTTTTTAGCTGCGACGGAAAGTCAACAGTTCTCTCAATGAATGCCAAAAAGGTTTTTCGTTCAGACCAAATCTGAATCGGTTCATAAGAAAGGAAGGATAGAGAGAGCTTGCTAAAAAAGAGAAATTTTTTCTTCTTTTTATGTCACACTACGTCATATTATTCCTCTTTTTAGATTAATTCTCTTGATGAAAAACAGAAGGTACAAGAAAGACAGAAAGAAAGAAAGCAGTTCTCTCAATGAATGCCAAAAAGTTTTTCATTCAGACCAAATCTGAATCGGTTCACAATGTTCATAAGAAAGGAAGGATAGAGAGTGTGAGCGAAGAAAGAGGAATATTATTTTTCTTTTTTATGTTGCACATTGTCATATTTTTCTTTTTTTTAATCAATTCTCGAGATAAAAAAAAGGAAATAAATAAAGGAATAGCGAAAGAGAGAGAGAGAGAGAGAAAGAAAGCAGGCTATAAATTGTTTATAACTAATGTATACACTTCATATATTAGAATCCGTGAAACAAAATTGTCACCAAAATTGTCAACATAGGTTTCTTCAGTTTTCAAGTTAGTCCGGCTGGCTGGCTGGCTATGTCTGTCTCATGCATACAGGCCACACCAAGCTAGATGGCTGAAAATTTCAACATTTACTCCTTATTATGTCTAGAAAAAACTTCTTTTCTTTTTCTAATTCATGTACCTCCCAATAAAAACCTATTTAGGTTTTTATTGGGAGGTTCAATTTGCAATGTAAGTTTATGCTAAATTGGTCCTAAGTTTGCGTTCACACTTGTTTTTTGAAAATTCGGATAAATTGATCACTAGTTTGTGTCAGCTTTTTTTTGTTGAAAATTCAGACTTTTTTAGTGATCACTGCCCAACAAAAGGTGGGAGAAATAACTTCACCCCCAACAATGAAACTGGGAATGTTGGTTGCACTCAGTATTTAGGTACTGTTGCATTTCTCTAATATACTGTGCTGTCTTGTGATCCCTCCAAGTGATGTTAAGCATAATCCTCTCATGTGTATGTTGCATGGTTCTTAGTTTGAGAGTCAATCTTTTGGTTAGGTTCCATGTTTCATGAGGATGCAAAAAGTTTTTATATAGGTAATAATATTATAGTAATAAGATTAAGATTAAATTTTGCAAGTTCGGGCCAGGCACGGGCCAGGCTGCTGGGAGTCCGGGGCATGCCCTGGTGCCGCCACTGTCCATAAGTGACTATTGGCGGGACACATTGGCTGTGGACCCTTCTTTTCAAAACTAATGGGATCTTTTTGTTCTTGAATGTTGAACTTTCTCTGTCAAAAGTTTGCCAACTTGGGGTGATTCTTTGTTTGATTTCTTCTTCTATAGAGGATTTCATGGAGATTCGTTGTCCCAAGTAGATGTAGTAGAGAGATATCATAGAATCCATTAGAAAACTCAAACGACAGGCTTTGTTGCAAGAATGGCAGACAACCTCTGGACATCACAATTCACAATGAGGATCACCAGAGATCTTATGGAAATCATTCAGAGCAGAAAATAAGATTGCAAGACGATTTAGGAGATATTGGCATCGCAACGGCCGCAAGAGAGATCTGGCGAATCTTGGAGAATGTCTATGTCCAATGACGGACATTATAAGACTGATGATGATGACTTAGCATTTAATGTTTTTGTTTCATTCAAGATAAATCTTTGAGGAACAGAGAAACAAAAAGAAAAATATTTATTGTTCTTTTCCTCGGAATACCAATTCCAGGAAATGATGAGAAACAAACATATGGCAATTGATGGGAAGCATGGATGTCTCCCGAGTAGAGAAACACAATCAGGAAGGAATTACAGCAATCGAAGGACTGAGATGGCTGCATTGGATGAAGATATGAAACTAAGATAACAATCGCTGGACACAGATTCCATCGCGACATCATCATTGTTTCAATTCAGTTCTTGAAACCAATATAATTACGTGCTTGCTTGTACCTACTTATACACATACACTCATATGCTCATTGCATAACACACCAACTCTAATCTCTTGACTTACCTTACTACCAATAAATCTATGAATGGTTTTTACCTGTTTGAATATACCTATGTTAGAAAGCATCAATCAAAACTGTCACCAAAACATGGCTGGCTATGAATGTATGTATGTATCAAGTGCACAGGCCAACCCAATGGAGCTAGAAGGATGAAAATTTGACATTTACTCCTTATGTCTACAAAAATCATTCTGTGCCCGGACCCCCACCCCCTAGGTTTTTAGTCGGGGATCCAATTTGCAGATCCCTATAGAATCATTACTGTATCCAATTTAAAGTTATGTAGTATAATTAAAAACTGTCAACTAAAACTGTCAACATAGGTTTCTTCAAATTTCAAGTTGGTCTGGCTGGCTGTGTATGTATCATGCTTACAGGCTGCATCAATGGAGTTAGAGGGCTGAAAATTTAAACATTTACTCCTTATTATGTCTACCAAAAACGTTTTTGTTTTTTGAAAATTCTCCCACTAAATAGGTTTTTAGCAGGTGGTTTTTTTTTAAAATTCAGACTTTTTTTAGTCATCACTGCCCAACAAAAGGCAAGAGAAATAACTTATTCATTGATCACCCCTTTTTCCAATTTGTTAATTGATCCTCCTCAACACAGCATGCTGCCAAAAGACATTGGTCATGATGGTTTCTATTGAGTGACTAACCAATTTAATATATACATTTAATCAAATTTATGGACAATCTAAATTGGTTTATTTCAATTTAATACAATGATTTATTACAAATTTGCTTTGGTCAAGACAAATATATACAAACATATTTTCTATAGTTTTGAGAAGGGTCATTCATATTCAAATAGTTATTCAGACAATTGAACTCCTTCTTGTTGATTGTGTTGTTAACACAACGTTTCGGCCTATCCATTCTTCGGCCTCCTATTACACCAGAAGTTCAATCATCCAAAGAACTATTTGAATATATAAACATTATAGCCTAATTAATAGCCTAATAGTAAGTATCATGAGTTATTCCCCTTAGGCAGAAGACTTCCACTAGGGGATGCTGTTTTACGTTCAGGAAAACAAGCAGCCATATTGTATTGTGTTAACTAGTAGATCGGAGAGCTGGAGAAGCCATGTGTGCGTATCGGGACCACAGCCATTATTTGAATAAAGGACCTGTAAGTAAATCTTTTGTTGCATTTTTAATCTGTTAATATCTGTCATTAAACCAAGCTTACAACCTGTATTATAATATTGATCTTTTATTCAAACTTAGTGGAAATTCAATAAGTCCAGTTATAAAATTTCATCAAAATTTATGTCCGATTCAGAATACCTGATATTCAGGTGATATAAAATCAATATGCAAACTAATATTTTAAATTCTTAATCAATACGATCCCATTAGGATCCCATGATGTCTTTATTGCGAATTCTCAACCTCCTGTAATGTGTCCCTGGCTGATCCATTATCTGAACACGATTGTCTGATCTCACCAAGCCTTAATGACTTGAACAAACTGTGCTCAATCGACCCAAGGCTCTTTGTCTGGTCACAGCTCATAAGGACTTTTATTTCAGATCTAGCCAGGCTTCCTGCCACTGACAGGTTTATTGAATATGAAAATCTAGATCTATGACTCTGTTATTTAGGCTATTTACTTGGTAGTCATGGTTATATCTTAGCAAACATAAGGAGAATGCAGAGTTGACGGAGGAGAAAAGGAAGTTCGGGCAGGATGAGACTAAGTGATGCGCCCAGTTCAAGCTCAAAATCATTGTCTCTACATACTTAAGTCACGGAGACTCTCTCTGGATTTTGTTACACTGTCACTAAATTAACAGCTCCATCATAGTTGACCATTTAAATTGTAAGTTGGCAATTTGTTTTTAGCTTCTTCACTTTTAACTTTAATAATGAAGGTATCTTTCCGGTATAGAATATTATGAACTAGTTAATACCCGTGAAAAAAATTAACAGATATATTATGGATTTCTTTAAGATGTTTTTTTAGAAAAATACTCAATACAGTGCAAGAGTCCATTGTTTCAGATGGTGGGCACGAGATATTTTTATCTTCAAAATTGTTACCTTTAAGTGGAAGAGTCCATTTTTCTGGACACAGAAACAGAAAAAGTTACACTGTTCATTATATAAGTAGATAGGTCTAATTTAAATACTTTGAAATTCTAGATTATCTTGATATCTCTGAAAAGTAAAAGTTAAATGAATGGTTAATTTTAATAAGAGTGGAAAGTATGTAAATCACTTAGTGCCAATAGAATCTAGAAGCTAAAACTTTGGTTTAGCAATTTTGGTTATGCGACCACCATATCTTAAAATGAATTTGAGATGAACATAAAATAACCTAAGGCATGAACTCATATTGTGGTTATTGTTTAGTTTATTCCAGTTTTGTGGATGTACAACACCTTTTTTAGTCTATATTTAACATTAGATTGATTGATTGAT
>VCCN01004110.1:3544673-3570793 GCA_006491835.1 Architeuthis dux | reverse complement strand
AAGGATTCAGTTAGTATTTACTAAGGATTCAGTTAGTATTCATTAAGGATTCGGTTTGTATTCACAAATGATTCGGTTAGTATTCACAAAGGATTCATTTAGTATTCACTAAGGATTCAGTTAGTATTCACAAAGGATTCAGTTAGTATTCACTAAGGATTCAGTTAGTATTTGCTAAGGATTCAGTTAGTATTCACTAAGGATTCAGTTAGTATTCGCAAAAAAACAGGGGGTATGTTGCCAGACACAAATTAAGGGATCAACTTAGGATAAACTTACAGTGCAAATTGAATATATTTTGTATTAATTTAATGCTATATTTATGCTGAAATTGATTTTTTTGCAATCTGTCAACCAAAACTGTCAATATAGGTTTCTTCAGTTTTCAAGTAAGTCCTGCTGGCTGTATCGCGCATACAGGCAACATCAATCAAGCTAGAGGGCTGAAAATTTAAACATTTACTCCTTATTATGTCTAGAAAAAACACTTCTTTTGTTTTTTTTTAAATTCCCCCCCTAAATAGTTTTTTTAATGGTGAGGGTTTAGTTTGCAATGTAAGTTTATGCTCAATTGGTCCCTAGTTTGTGTCCAGCAACATTCACACTTTTTTAGTGATCACTGCCAAATAGAAGGTGAGATAAGTAACTTATTCATTGATCACCCCTTTTTCCAATTTTTGTTATTGATCACCCCCAACACGACATGCTGCCAAAAGACATGGGTCACATGACAGTTTCTATTGAGTGACTAACCAGACTTGTTGCTTATTGGTTTTTCTTGGTCAATTTCATTCTCGGGCCTCCGTGGGTCTTAATAAACACTTTTCGTTTTAATTTGATGCCATGTTTATGCGGAAATTGATTTTTCTCAATTTGTTATTTTTTCCTTTCTAAATTAGAAATCTTTTCTCTGCGCAATCTCATTCATTCATTTGTTATCAGCTTGTCATTGAAAAAAACATCTAATTGCTGACCTTGTAAACCCTGAATTATATTCAGGGCTAAAGATTTTTCTTTACTGCCTCAAGTCATAAAGATAATTCTAGCGCTCTTTATTGGATTCCTCAAAAGTAGCTTGGCTCTAGGCTAATCTCTGTGCATCCGTTCTTGGAAAGGTTCAAGGCCAAATGATAAGATCACCAAGTCCTCAAATAAATAAGCGTGAGCATATGTAGGTATCTCGGGAGA
Organism: Architeuthis dux; assembly: GCA_006491835.1. NCBI lineage: Eukaryota > Metazoa > Mollusca > Cephalopoda > Oegopsida > Architeuthidae > Architeuthis > Architeuthis dux. Next base: position 3,569,605 of record VCCN01004110.1, on the reverse strand, counting down.
TTTGTGAATTTAAGCAGCAGCATCAATGCTGTCATCTCTATTAGAAACCGTCAACCAAAACAGTCACTATAGGCTTCTTCAGTTTTTAAGCGGGTCCAGCTATCACATGTACAGGCCGCACCAATGGAGCTAGAGGGCTGAAGATTTAAACATTTACTCCTTATTATGTCTAGAAAAAACGATTTTTTATTTTTTGAAAATTCTCTCCCTAAATAGGTTTTTAGTGGGGCGTTCAATTTGCAATGTAAGTTTATGCTACATTGATCCCTTAGTTTGTGCCCACTTGTTTTTGGAAAATCTTTTAGTATCACAACCCAACAAAAGGCAAGAGAAGTAACGTATTCATAAGTTTATGCTAAATTAGTCCTTAGTTTAGGCAGCATTCATGCTTGTTTTATTTTAAATTCAGACTTTTTTAGTGATCACTGCCCAAAATAATGTGAGAGAGAGGTAACTTATTCATTCATAAGCTGGTCCGGCTATCACGCATGCAGGCAGCACCAATAGAGCTAGAGGGCTGAAAATTTAAACATTTACTCCTTATTATGTTTAGAAAAGACATTTTTTGTGTTCTTTGAAAATTCTCCCCCTAAATAGGTTTTTAGTGGGGGGTTCAGTTTGCAAGTTCATTCTGAATTGATCCCTCGTTTTGTGTCCAGCAGCATTCACGCTTTTTTTCTGAAAATTCAGACTTTTTTAGTGAAATGAAGTAACTTATTCATTGATCACCACTTTTTCCAATTCTTTAATTGATTACCCTAAATTGTTTTTTTTGTGGAGTGGTTCAATTTGCAATGTAGGTTCAGGCTAAATTGATCCCTTAGTTTGTGTCCGCTTGTATTTTTGGAAAATTCAGACTTTTTTTAGTGATCACTGCCCAACAAAAGGCAAGAGACGTAACTTATTCATTGATCACCCCCTTTTCCAATTTTTTAAAATCACCCCCAACACAGCATGCAGCCAAAAGATATTGGTCGTATGGCAGTTTCTATTGAGGGACTAACCTGACCTGGTTTTAAGTATTATTGAAAAGTTTCAAGGTTAGAAGATTGGATCATTGCAATCCAAGCTCAGTGTGTGTGTGTGACAGAGAGAGTGAAAAATTTGTTTTTGTCAATTTAAGATTTTCTATTCATCATTTTCATAAATGCCAGGATTTGTGTGAGCATATTATTGGAAGAGTTTCCAATTTGATATTTCCAAGCTGTGAATTCTATGTGTGTGTATGAGAGTAGATTATTTATTTATTTATATCCCCACGAGGGCAAATGTGACACAAGGTCATGTTTAATGTGGGAACCCTGTGGTTCGAGAAATTGTCTAGTTCTGTCGACACTTCCTTTTTTTGGGCTGCCTCAGGCATTAGGCAATGAACTTGACCGTAGCCATTTCAAGTGTAATGGGGAGGTGCAGACTGGGGGAATGGCCCCTGGAACTAAACTTTGAATTTCTTTTTTCTGGTTCTGGCCAGAAATACAAATAGCTGAAAATGTTATTGATAATGTTTAGCTCATTGCACCAAGATAAAAACATTACATTATTTTAGATTTCTATTTTTTTGTACGGCAATGAGGATAAAGAGACCACTGTAATTATTGGAAACCAAAAATGTCAATATAGATTTCTTCAGTTTTCAGGTTGGTCTGGCTATCTATGTATCACGCGTACAGGCCGCACCAATGGAGCTAGAGGGCTGAAAATTATAACATTTACTCCTTATTATGTCTGAAAAAAATAGAATCTGTCAACCGAAACAGTCATTATAGGTTTCTTCAGTTTTTAAGCTGGTCAGGCAATAACGTGTACAGGCCGCACCAATGGAGCTAGAGGGCTGAAAATTAAAACATTTACTCCTTATTATGTCTAAAAAAAATTTTTTTTTAAATTCCCCCAAATAGGTTTTTAGTGGGGGTTCAATTTACAATGTAAGTTTATGCTAAATTGATCACTATTTTTTTGAAAATTATTCATTGATCACCTTTTTTTCCAATTTTTTAATTGATCACCCCCAACATGACATGCTGCCAAAAGACGTTGGTCATGTGATGGTTTCTATTGAGTGACTAACCAGACTTGTCTATATTAAGCTCTTCATCTCTCTGTCTTTCTTTATCTATCTGTCTATCTTCAGATGTTGGATATTTTGCTCCTTATTCAGAGTGAATACATTTGTGCGCATGTAAAATCTACAAACCCTACATTGTATAAATGTTTATTGATAGAAAGAAACTAAAACCCCACAACTTCTGAAAATCTTAGACAACAGCAACAGCGTAGAAATTAATACAATTTCTTTTCATTCCTTTTGTTTCCATCTTTTGTATTGCATTTCAGTTCTACAATTTACAATGTAAGTTTATGTTAAATTGATCACTAGTTTTTTGAAAATTCAGTCTTTTTAGTGATCTAACAAAAGGTGAGAGAAGTAATTTATTCATTGATCATTCCTTTTTTTAATTGATCACCCCAACACATCATGCTGCCAAAAGATGTTGGTTACATGACGGTTTCTATTGAGTGACTAAGTAGACCTGTTTTACAGGGTCTTTCCAAATAATCCCACAGAAAGCTGATGCTATTATTCTGTCATCCAATTTCTTGACTCGCACAAGTGTAGGGTTGCCATATGTCTGTTTTTTTTCCTGGACATTATCCCCCATATAGGCCTCATGATCTTCATAGTCAAGGAATTTTTAAAATTCTTCAAAAGCCAGCAGAATTAATTATCACAGTTATTTCAATGTTACATAGTGCTAAATTGTATGAATAGCAAGGGCAGGATGTCTTCAGGGGACGTCCTCTTTTTGTAATGTTCAGATATGGTAACTCTGCACAAGCAGCATTGCCAATTTAGTGTGTTTCGTGTTTTGGCAGTGCAAAAAGAGCTAAATTAGCACATTTTAGCCTAAAACATTTTGACTCTTTTTGGCCATTTTCTGGCTATCTTTGACCATTTTTAACGTCTTTTTGGTGGTTTTTGCTCATTTTTGCCAATTTTAGCGCATTTCTTGTTTTGGCAGTGCAAAAAGCACTAAATTAGTTTTTGGCCATTTTCTGGCTATTTTCGACCGTTTTTAGCGTCTTTTTGGTGGTTTTTGGATATTTTTGGCAAATTTTTTAAAATTTAGCGCTTTTTTAGCGCTTTTTGGCAGTCAGACTAGCGTGGAAATATTTTTTGTGTTGACAACACTGTGCACAAGAGTGGTTTGAATTTATATGCATTTGACAAAATAAACTAAAAATAACACAAGTAACTTTCCACTCTTCTGGCCCGTTCGCCCATTTTGATGGCACCCAGAACCTTGGCCCACATAAGCTAAAGAAAATAACTTTAATTGATAGAGAGACGGGTATGTGATGTTTTGGTGAGGTTGAGGCGTAATCTGTGGTTTTAAAATTTTGTATTGTTTAGTGCGACTGATGTCCTTGGAAATATGCTTCTCAGTTTCTAAAAGAAATAGAAAAAATTGAGAAAAAAACTTTAGAAATAACACAAATTTACACAAAAAAACCAAAAGTATTTTAAAGAGAAAAGATTTCTTGAATATGTTGTTTTTTTAAAGTAAAGAATTTTGAAAATCTTCTGGCTTAACAAAAAGAGATGCAAAATAAAAGAAACAAGAAAGAAAAAATGCCAAAAAGTGTTTTCATTTTTATACTTTCTTATTTTTATTTTGCTTCTTGGTAGAAACCGTCAACCAAAACTGTCACAATAGGTTTCTTCAGTTTTTGAGTTGGTCAGGCTGGCTATGTATGTATCAAGCGTACAGGCCGCACCAATGGAGCTAGAGGGCTGGAAATTTCAACATTTACTCCTTATGTCTAGAAAAAAATTTGCAATGTAAGTTTATCTTAAATTGATCCCTCAGTTTATGTCATGATTGTATTTTTTAAATTCAGACTTTTTTAGTGATCACTGGCCAACAAAAGGCAAGAGTAGTAACTTATTCATTGATCACCCCTTTTTCCAACATTTACTCTTTATTATGTTTTTTTTTAAAGTCACTTGTGACTTGTGAAAAGATCCCTTCAATACTGGAGACTTGTGAAAAATATCTCTTCAATATGGGAGACTTGTGAAAAGATCTCTTCAATTCTGGAGACTTGTGAAAAGATCTCTTCAATATAGTGTTATGATAATATAAAGGTTATCCTGGGGTCAGACACCTGTGCGGAAATGTAAGTGACCCCGATCGCCTTAGGGAATAGGTATATTGTGTCAGTGTTCAAAACAGGATATGGGGACCGGTGATTGACACCGCGTAGGCATTAGAGAAACCTATAAAGCAGACCCAAATAGAAAACTCGGGCGGACAGAAATCTCGACACTCAAAGAAGAGACAGACATCAGCAGACGAGACCACTGTCTCCTTGTCTCTCACCCACTCTTCACTCTCCGGCCGACAAAGATGTATGTTGTGTAATATAAATATGTCCAGATATTTTTATAAGCAAGTCTTTGAGTATGCAACAACTGGAGACTTGTGAAAAGATCTCTTCAATACTGGAGACTTGTGAAAGAAATCTCTTAAATATGGAGACTTGAGAAAAGATCTTGTCTGAGTGTGAGAGAAAGATTATATAACCTCCTCTCTCCCCTTGCCATGCTAAAAATGTGATCTCAAGCTAGAAAAATGGTATATCTTTTGATGTCGTTTTTTTCATCATTTTTTCAACCTCATTTGTCACAAAGCCAACCATAGACACAAGCTCTGCGGTGCTTGTCTCAGAATTAAGAAACACAACCGCAAAGCGCAATTCAATCGCCTGACATAGACCATAGTAGTCTGATGACATACACATGATCTACCACTAGACATGAAATGAATCACGATTTCAAGCTATTAGTATTGTCACTCAGTCAGATTTGGTAGGGGGAAGTGGATATCAAAGCAGCAAAAGTTGCTAGACAGACGCCAAGTTAAAAAAAAATGTTAAATATGCCACCGGAAAACGTAGAACACTTTGAGAAGCAAATTATGGATGGATTAAAAAAGCATAAAATGTGCTACAATTACAAAATATTTGATTTCATTTATTTAATATTTAATATTTGTTACCGTATTTATTTGAGTACAATGCTACCTCGAATGTTGTAGGTAAACACCAGTAATATATTTTATTCTCTTATTCATGCAAATTTAAAAACACAAAACACACAAAACTAAAAAGAACTAAAACACAAACAGATTGATTGATTGATTGTTTTGTTAAAACGGCACATCAACCCTTGGTGGGTCATTTAGTGCTGAATTCAGTAGGGGGGAGGGGGATCCTGTGTCCCCGTGACTAGAGACTTGAGGGGGGAGATCCAAAATCCCTGTCACTGAGACAGATGCCACGAGGACCAGGATAAGGGTGTGGGGAGGGCGGAGATCCCAAAAGCTTCTCAGCATGAGCAAGCTAATGGTGATTGCCTCCCGACCAGTTGGCCAACTTCTCCCAGGATGATATCCGAGCATGCCACAAGGACCCCCAAAGGGCAGTGATTCTCTGAATTTCGAGGCCATGGCAGTTTCAAAGAACAGATACTACACTTTGATCCTAGCCATAGCCAAGATATCCTGCGCAATTTCTCCCAGAATGATACCCAAACATGCCACAAGGACCCCCGATGGGCCATGGTTCTCTGAACTTTGAGGCAGTTTCGAAGAACAGATTCTACACTTTGATCCTAGCCATAGCTAAGATATCCTGCACAATTTCTCCCAGGATGATACCCGAGCATGCCACAAGGACCCTGGTTCTCTGAACTTTGAAGCCATGGCGGTTTCGAAGAACAGATTCTACACTTTGATCTTAGCCAAAAGGCAGCGAAGCTTTATTTATTTACCTCCCCACGAAGGCAAATTTCGACATGAAGTCTTTTTTAATGTGGGGGTTCGGCCTGCATGCGAACGTGCAGAGGGGTGGGAATCCCAAGTCCCAGTGACTAGGGACCTGAGGGGGGAGAATCCCAAGTCCCTGTCATTGAGACAAATGCCCCGAGGACAGGGTTGGGTCCCAAAAGCTCCTCAGGACGGATCCCGAGTGTGCTAACGGGCTGACCGCCTCTCGACCGGCTAGCCAAGATATCCTGCGCAACTTCTCCCAGGACGATACCCGAGCATGCCACAGGACCCCATACGGGCCATGTTTCTCCGAACTTCGAGGCCATGGCGGTTTCGAAGAACAGATACTACACTTTGATCTTGGCCAAAAGGCAGCGAAGCGATCTTCCATCACAAACAGAAAAACTGACATGGTTCTTACTTTTGCTCAATAACTTTTGTATTAAATTTACCTATTTGAGCCCAGGTAAAATGCCAGGAATGCTGATTTTTAAGGCATGTAGGCCCTCCCTACTTGGAAGAGTAATGCAACGATCTTCTTGCACCATTAACCCCTATTTTCCCTTGTTCAAATTAAGCCGAGCTTAGCAAATATGAAATGTATCTTTATGTATTTATAAAACATTAATATAATAAGTAAAAGTCAAAATATAAATAAGAAGAAAATGAATGAGAAATTAATTAAAATCTAAATGAATATTATATTACAGCCGCAACATCTACATCCGAAGGCATTCACCAATACACAAGGCGGAACTAAGTTCATAACACATTTTCTTTTTTAATTTTAAGGTTTTTAAAAAACTTTTGAAGTTTTAGAATTTTAATATATATGTTATGATATCCTCCCATGAGGTTATTCAGGGGTCAGACACCTGTGCGGAAATGTAAGTGACCCCAATCACCTTAGGAAATAGGTATATTGCGTGGGTGTCCAACAAACAGGATGTGAATGACACCTGCGTAGGCGTTCAAGAGGCCTATAAAGCAGACCCGAACAGAGAGCGAGGGAGACAAAACTCGACATTCAAAGAAGAGACAGACATAAGCGGAGAGTGAAGGATATTATACAACTAATTAAGCAGCAAAAATTGTGATGGGCTGGCCACCTAACAAGAAGAGATGACAATAGATGGGGGAAAATACTAACCGATTGGTGCCCATGGGACAGTAAACGAAGTAGGAAAAGACCAGACACAAGATGGAGGGACAAGATAGAAAAGTTTGCCAGAGGTTAGCACAAGATAGGTCTTCATGGAAGGAGATGGGAAAGGCCTTTGTCCAGCAGTGGACCAATAATGGCTGATGATGATGATGATGATATATACACATACTAATTTAACCAAATTTATGAAATATTGTATGTTTACATAAATTAAGACACACATACATGAGTGTCCGCTGCCCCTTTTCCGGGGGGGGGGGTATATTTCCAAAGGTGGGGGCAAAAAGATATATTCGTAATTCAGAATATATATCGTAGCAGCAACCCTGTTACCAACTAAGAATAATACCATCTTTTTATATTAAGTTGGGGTTACATAAAAGAATTGTATAGCGCTATTATCCTTTATGCTGCTGCCGCTGCTGAGTTGGAGGAGGAGGAGGAGGAGGAGGAGAAGGAGGAGGACGAGGACACCGAAATTGAAAATATTTTTCATTTTCATAGTTTAATATTAAAAATTGATACTAAAACACTGACGCAACTTTTTTAAAAAGACACCAGAGGTCAGTAGCGATGCTCAAAACCATTTCCTTTCAAATTTTAATAATTTGCATTAATTTAAATCCCACATGGATAGCTTTGATGTCAAAGTGAACTCCTCTAATCATCAAATATCAAACATCAAAATAGAACATTTATAAAAAAAATGTAAATAATGAAATTAAGTCATTAGAACAGAACCTGTCTGATGCTTAGTTAATAACAACCATAGACATTTGTGTCTGTAATATGATGTTGTCATAATATAATTCAGTAGAAGGCAGCCTTTTGGCTATGATCAAAGTGTAGTATCAGTTCTTCGAAACCACTGCCTATATGGGGTCCTGTGGAATGCTCGGGTATCATCCTGGGAGAAGTTGCTCAGGATATCTTGGCTGCGGCTGATAATGCGCTAAGATCGAAGTGAAGTATCTGCGCTTCGAGACCACCATGGCCTCGAAGTTCAGAGAAACACGACCCTTCGGTGGTCCTGTGGCATGCTCGGGTATTTTCGGATACCTGGGAGAAGTTGCACAGGATATCTTAGTCAGCTGGTCGCGATCCCCATTAGCACACTCGAGGTTCGTCCTGAGGAGCTTTTGGACCCATCCCGGTCCTTGTGACATTTGTCTCAGTGACAGGGATTTGGGATTCTCCCCCCTCAGGTCTCTAGGCACGGGGACATGGGATCTCCACCCCCACCCCACTCCTGCACATTCACGTGCAGGCCAATCCCACATTAAAAAGACTTCATGTCAAATTTGCTGCCGTGGGGAGGCGAATAAAGAAAGAGCCTTTTGACTAAGATCAAAGTGTAGTATCTGTTTTTCGAAACCGCCATGGCCTCGAAGTTCAGAGAACCACCGCCCTTTGGGGGTCCTTGTGGCATGCTCGGGAGAAGTTGCACAGGATATCTTGGCCAGCTGGTCAGGAGGTGATCACCATTTGCATGCTCGGGATTCATCCTGAGAAGCTTTTAGGATCTCCCCACGGCCCTTCGAGGGTCCTGTGGCATGCTCGGGAATAGTCCTGGGAGAAGTTGCATAGGATATCTTGGCTATGACTAGGATCAAAGTGGAGTATCTGTTCCTCGAAACCGCCATGGCCTCGAAGTTCAGAGAACCACGGCCCTTCGGGAGTCCTTGTGGCATGCTAGGGTATCGTCCTGGGAGAAGTTGCACAGGATATCTTGGCCAGCTTGTCGGAAGGCGATCACCATTAGCATTCTCAGGATTCGTCCTGAGAAGCTTTTGGGATCTCCACCCCTCCCCACTAAATGACCCACCAAGGGTCGATGTGATGTTAAACAAAACAATCAATCAATCAATAATTCAGTAACAGATTTCAATTTTGTAAATGAAAACTGAGTTTACAAAATTGTCAGTTTTTTAAGTTTACCAGACTGAAACTTGTGGATGAATTCTGGAAAAAAAAGAGATAATCTTTTTTCAACGTGTCTGAGTTTATTTCCAGTGGCTTTTATTATTATCATAGCATGCAAATACATCACTCTTCATTATATGCAAGTCTTAAACATGCTATCATAGCAATACTTGTGTCACAGCTTGCATGACAAATGTTTACATTTGCAAGCATATGGATGTAGAGAATAGTTTTATTAGAAATCATCAACCAAAACTATCAACATAGGTTTCTTCATTTTTTAAGTGTGTCCTGCTAGCTGCCTACAGACCACACCAATAGAGCTAGGGGGCTTAAAATTTCAACATTTACTCCTTATTAAGTCTAGAAAAAACTGGGTTTTTTTTTTTTTTAAATTCCCTCCCAGAATAGGTTTTTAGTGGGAGGATTCAATTTACAATATAAGTTTATGTTAAATTGATCCCTTAGTTTTTGTCCACTTGTTTTTTTGTTGAAAATTCAGACCTTCTTTAGTGTTCACAGCGCAACAAAAGGCAAGAGAAGTAACTTATTCGTTGATCACCCGTTTTTCCTTTTTTTTAATGGATCACCCCCACCAGAGTAAAAGAAGTTGGTTATGTGACGGTTTTTTATTTAAATTTATTTTCTCTTCAATCATCTGATCCTCACTAAACAATTTGATATCAGCAGGTCCTGGTTATTATAGATTTTACAAATACTCTGAAGTAGTCTGTTTTTTTTAGATCATACAGATTAATGCTAAAAGTGAAAGATTTACTGATGTAATTACATTTTTCAGATCTAATGTAGAGATAAAATTTGTTATTATTGTAGGCTTTTTAGCCCTTAATAGCAATGGTGTCTATCCAAAAAGGTAGACTAATTTTCAAATACGACTTCAAATTAGGGCATAATACTGCTCAAGCTGCTGATTATGTCAACAAAGCATTTGAGGTGAACACTGTCAACATTTTAATATATCATATCCAAAGAAAGATAACTCTGTTAGCTTTTTTGTGAATGATCAGTAGTGGAACTCTCCCGTTTTGGGAGTCCCTTTTCTCTGATATTTTACTATGTTCAAATCAGTTAGTGGTTCGCATCCTAGCGTATAGACCTGAATGGCCGAGTGTAAATAAAAGTGAATTGAAGACCCCAAGAAGTGTATGTGTTTATATTGTGTTATATACAAGTTGACAGCAGACAAGTGGATCTACAGAGTCTAACAAACACTACTACAGTACGAACGGTTCAGTTCTGGTTCAATAGGTTTAGGTCTGAAAATATGGATTTGGTATCCATACCAATAATAAACCTAGGGGAGGCCCAAACCTGTTCTGTTCAATGGCCAATGACCCACGGCACTTTCTAGAGACTTTTAGAACTTCAACAGCAGCCATATTGTGTCATCTCAAGACAATAGGAAACAGTAAAACGTTGGGAAAAATGATCCAATGCCCACACCTATTAGTTGACAGTGTCTAAGTGTAGAGAATAGGGATATGAAGTCTTGCAGCATCCTCCATATTCACTCGACATTTCTCCTACAGATTATCATCTTTTCAAGCATTTTGAACTTCATATCTGTAATATGTCTATGTCTAAGCTTAGAGAATTGGGATATGAAGTCTTGCATCTTCCTCCATATTCACCTGACATTTCTCCTACAAATTATCATCTTTTCAAGCATTTTTAACTTCATATCCATAATAAAAGTTCAATTTACAATGTAAGTTTATGCCAAATTGGTCCCTTAGTTTGTGTCCAGCAGTATTCTCACTTGTTTTTTGAAAATTTGGACCATTTACTGATCACTGCCCACCACCACTTTTTAATTTACAAGGTAAAAAGAAGCATATATAGGTGTATGTGATTCATAATTATTCATATTACTTTTATTATTATATTATATACATTTGTGATTTTACAGAATGTGTTACCACTAAACCTAAATAATTTTATAAAGACAGTATTTTATCATTAGAGGATTGTTGGGAAAAGGTTATTGCTTCAAATGGGTCATATTTGGATTAAATATTTACTGTACGATCAAATTGCATTGGAAACACTGATTCTCGTAAGATCACCAAAGTTAAGCAATGTCAAGCCTGGTCATTACCTAGATGGGTGACCATATGGAAATACCAGGTGCTCTAAGCCGAGTCATACCAAAGACTTAAAACGAACAAATAAATGGTACTCAATGCCTCTCTACTAAAGAGTAAGATTGAGAGTAAGTGGTTGTCATACCTCTGCCAATTGTTACTACAGACTGAATGAAAATCGGTTCACTAACAGTTGCGATGCAGGGAGGTAACTGTAACAATTTCCTGGATCCACCCCAAAGATTTAATCAATTTTTCCTTAGCCTACCCATCAACAAAATGTCATTGGAATTCACTGAGAACTTTTGGATATATTGTGTGGTGTGGTGTCGTCATATAGCTATGATGAAGGGAGGTAACTGTACATGGTTCTGATGCAAAATTTAATCCCTTCTTCCATACTCCATTGCCCACTCTTTCACAAAATGTCATTGAAATTCATTGAGAACCTTTGGAGATATTGTGTGGTATGGACATATAGCTACGATGTAATTGTTCATGGATCAGTCCCAAAATTCAATCATTTCTTCCATAGCCCATTGCCCAACATTCCACAAAATTTCATTGAAATTCATTGAGAACCTTTGGAGATTCTGTGTGGACAGACAAATGGATAGATGGTTGGACAGGGATGAACGATTACATACACCTCTCCTATCTTTGTTGGTAGCAGTAATCAAAAACAAAAACACGAAAAAAGTGATTGAAACATGACAACAGATACACAGAATTTTGTATGGCCTCTCATGACATTGCATGATTTTTGTAACAGATGTGAAACCAAGCAAAGCCTGACCACAAAACAAGGAAAAATATCTTCATTTACTCAATGATCATTTCTAAATCCATTGAACCATGACTCTTTCACTCCCGAACTGTCAAAGCCAAAAAAACTTGTTGTTGAAACAAGATATAGATAATAAATAATAGCACAAATGTTAGGTATGCGGGTATATAAAAGTAGCTCCAGATGCTGAAGCCCCCCGCCCTGCATAGTTCAAGGTTACCCGTGGGCAAGGTGTAGCACCTGCTAACCTCCCATTGACATTCCAGGGGGGGACAAAATAAAAGTGATCGAACAGGGGACGTCATTATCTGGTCGATCTTTCACCACAACTCACCCTTTCAGGGGACAGAACACCGACACTGGTGGCCCATCCTCCTCAGATGGAGTGGTGGGACTGGCGCAAAGCTGGTCACCAAAGGCTCGGAACACTTGGGGACTGTCAGACCCTTACTCATCATACAGTGACCCTTAACATTTGATCTCCTTTAAGTCTCTGCAACCGACAGTGATGCAACCGGATACCTTCTCTCTATCGCTAGCCTTTTTTTTATTAACTGTTCATTTTTTACCTCTTTTTCTGCAGAACAAAAAAAAATATCTCTCAATTGGAAATTGATTCCTGGATCTGCTTTAGGATTTAAGATTTAAGCAATTCCTCTGTAGCCGATGGCCCATCTTTCCACAAAATTTTGTTGAAATTCATTGAGAACTTTTGAAGATACTGTTAGGACAAAACTGATTTTAGACCAAACTGATATTTGCCAAAGCAATGTAGATGAAAGTACTGTAAACCTGACTGGCACACCACAGTGGTAAACAGGAAAGAGATAAGAGGGTGATGCTGTGCAAGTCCTCATATTGTTGTGCATTAGTGTGTGGATGGACAGACACGAGTGAATACATATACCTCTTCCAACTTCCCAGGCAGAGGTAAATGAAGTTATGTTTTTTGAGCTTTTAAAAAATATCCCAGTTGAATCTTGATCCTAAACAAAGACAACTTGAATAATACAATTCATCTGTTTATATTCAAAGAGGTTGAAAATTTTCAAAAGAAATGAGACTGTGGGTATGTAAGGGAAGATTCTGAAAAGGAAAAAAGAAACAGGTCTGGTTAGTCACTCAGTAGAAACTGTAACTGCCGTGTTGGGGATGATCAATTACAAAGTTTCAAAAAGGGGTGGTCAATGAATAAGTTACTTCTCTTGCCTTTTGTTTGGCAGTGATCACTAAAAAAGTTCAAATTTTCAAAAATCAAACATGAATGCTGCCAGACGCAAACTAAGAGACCAATTTAGCATAAACTTACATTGTAAATTGAACTCCCACTAAAAACCTATTTAGGGGGTGATTTTCAAAAAACAAAAAAAAACTTTTTTTCTAGACAACAGATACATTAGCCAGCAGTGGATAATACATTTTTTACTAAGGTGTAAATGTTTGGATTTTCAGCCCTCTAGCTTCATTGGTGCAGCCTGTACACGTGATACATAAATAGCCAGCCAGCCAGCCAGCCAGCCAGCCCAACTTGAAAACTGAAGAAAGTTTTGCTGAAAGTTGAAAGTTTCTAATCACACACTCAAATGAACAAGTAAGAACGAAGCTTACTGAGGAAAAATAGACATATGAACGACTACTGAACAATGTCCGTGTCATAATACATAGCCAGCCAGACCAGCTTAAAAACTGTAAAAACCTATATTGACATTTTTTGTTGACTGTTTCTAAAAACTTTAAAATGTTTCATTAACTTAAGAATGCTTTTCATGGTAGGTGAAGATAATGTATGAATGCACTCTAAATGGTGTACATCATGAATACAATGAAATGATTTATAAAAAGAAATTTGTTCAAAATTGACCATAAAAATTTATAGCCAATAACTTAACTCAAGAAATGCATTGTAACTGACTTTTTCAAAGAAACAGACAACAAATGCCTTTACAATAGAAACACATAATAAATGTTTCACTGTTCGAAAGTATTGGATGATAACTGGTTTCACTAAAGAAATTCTGTGTACATGACTGTAACGTTCTTGTTGTGATTAGTGCCTTTGTTCACTTTGTTGTTCTTTCTGTTCTAGCTGTGTGAGATTAGAATGCATTTGATTCGTAACCGTGTTTAAGCGTGTTAAGAAAAGAAGATGGAACGAAAGACACATGTTGATCAGGGCTATGCCTATGTAGAACTGAGCCTTCCCCGTTCCTACTTCCGGTTCAGGCTTTCTGGGACCGGAAACAGAATGGAGGCTGCTGGGAGCTTGCTTTGGCATGTTTATTGATTTAACATAAGATACATATATATAAACATTACAATGACCTACGGTACAAATGTATTATAACTGACTTTTTTCAAAGAAACAGACAACAAATGCTTTTACAATAGAAACACATAATAAATGTTTCACTGTTTGAAAGTATTGGATGATAATTGGTTTCACTAAAGAAATTCTCCATGACCTACTGGACAAATGTATTGTAAATGATTTTATTACCAAATAATGTGGTGCAAATAATTTTAGAATGGAAATTTATTGCCAAAGATTTTTAAGTGACTGATTATAGAAATGTATTGCAAGTGATTTATCATCTATCAGGTGGGCGATGAGAATCACCTCTGCACACGATTGCAGAAAGTATTTTTATAATACAAGAGGCATTCGGTTTTTGTTCTCACTTTTTAGTGTTATTGAGACAACACACACACAATATGGAGACACAAAGAGCATTGTGTCCGTACAGGGTTTTCTTTGCTTTTACATTGTTATGAAGATCTCTCTTTTCTGTGTGGTTCAATCTCAGCAGAAGAGCTATGTTCACGGTGTGTCAAAGTTTGCACCCGATTGTTTCTATCAAACATATTCAAGAAATATTTTGGCTGTATTCAAGCATTAACATTTTTAAAAATCCCTTTAGCCAGTGGTGGATTAACCATTAGGCTGAGAAGGCTTAAGCCTAAGTGCCCAGAAGGGAGGGGGCCCTGAGAGCAAATAAATGGTTTGAGTGGACAAAAATGGTTTGAGTGTATATGTGAGTATTCCGGATGATATATCAGTACCTTTGCATATATTTCTCCAATTATCATCCAATACTTTCGAACAGTGAAACATTTATAATGTATTTCTATTGTAAAGGCATTTGTTGTCTGTTTCTTTGAAAAAGTCAGTTACAATGCATTTCTTGAGTCAAGTTATTGGCTATGAATTTTTATGGTCAATTTTGAACAAATTTCTTTTTATAAATCATTTCATTGTATTCATGATGTACACCATTTAGAGTGCATTCATACATTATCTTCAACTGCCATGATAATTATTTTTTAGCAAAAGAGTGGTGGTACTTTTAGATTACCAGAATATGTAATGTTATCAACAGATGCAAATGATTTTAAGAGGAATTATGATGTTTATTACACCACCACAAAGGTTTAAGATCCTTGATATTGTGTAAATATGATTGTTATGATGTGTGCTTGTATATACAAAGTGTATACTTTTTTTTCACACTAAAAGGTTTAAGGCCTTAGATATTGTGTAAATATGATTGTTATGATGTGTGCTTATATATACAAATTGTATACTTTTTTTTTTCACACTAAAATAAAATGTATTAAAAAAATATAATGTTCTATATATTTCTGTGATAAATCAGTTGCAATAAATGACTTTGGTAGTTACAGTCACTCATTTACTTTATGATAATTCCGTGGCAATACACTTCTATAAATCTTTAGCAATAAATTTCCATTCTAAAATTATTTGCTCCACGTTTTGATAATAAAATCATTTACAATCCATTTGTACAGAAGGTCATGGAGAATTTCTTTAGTGAAAACAATTATCATCCAATACTTTTGAACAGTGAAACATTTATAATGTATTTCTATTGTAAAGGCATTTGTTGTCTGTTTCTTTGAAAAGGTCAGTTAAAATGTATTTCTTAAGTCAAGTTATTGGCTATGAATTTTTATGGTCAATTTTGAACAAATTTCTTTTTATAAAAATGCAGAGGTAATTCTCATGGCCCACTTGAAGAAAAAGATGTTCTTCTAATGTTATATTTATAGATATTTATCTCTAAGCAACGATCTATAAATACGAACATAAACTTGCTGATAACAGAAATAAAAGGTTAATTATTCACTCAATAGAAACCGTCACATGATAATCGTCTTTTGGTAGTATGCCGTGTTGGGGTTGATCAATTAAAATAATTAGAAAATGGGTTGTGCATTGAATAAATTACTTCTTTTGCATTTTGTTGGGTAGTGATCACTAAAAAAGTCTGAATTTTCAAAAATAACAAGCGGACACAAACTAAGGGACCAATTTAGCATAAAACTACATTGTAAATTGACCCTATGTAGGGGAGGAATTTTCAAGATATTCTAGACATAATAAAGAGTAAATGTTGAAATTTTCAGCCATCTAGCTCCATTGGTGCAGCCTGTAAGTACAATACATACATACATACATACATAGCCAGCCAGCTAGACCAACTTGAATACTGAAAAAACCTATGTTGACAGTTTTTAATATTATGGTCCATATGTTAAAGAAAATGATTCTTTGTCTTGTTGATCAAAGCTGGTTTAGAATCAAGCCTGTGAATGGGTGTATAGGTCCTGATCAAGATTTTTAATCTAGCCTACTCAGTGTAATAAGTACATTTGCATACTTGCAAAATCAATCTCAGTAGATGTTCATATATATGTATCAATATAAATGATGGGCCGGCAGTTTTGGTTGACAGTTTCTAATAACTACAATATATTACAAAGCCATGACTTATGGATGTGAAACAGAGCACAGAGAGCCATGGAAAGAGCAATGCTAGGGGTAACGCTAAGAGATAGAAAAAGATCAACATGGATCAGAGAAAGGACTAGAGTAAAGGATATTATACAACTAATCAAACAACAAAAGTGGAGATGGGCCGGTCACCTAGCGAGAAGAGATGACAATAGATGGGGGAAAAGACTAACAGATTGGTGCCCATGGGATAGTAAAAGAAGTAGGAAACGGCCAGACACAAGATGGAGGGACGAGATAGAAAAGTTTGCCGGTAAGACTTGGCAGAGATTAGCACAAGATAGGTTGTCATGGAAGGAGATGGGAAAGGCCTTCGTCCAGCAGTGGACTTATAACGGCTGTTGATGATGATGATAAATGTACCATGTATTTTTTAATATAAGATGTTTTTTTTACTAAAATAATCGCCTAAAATCAGCAGCTCGACTGCCTAAGGTCATTCAAAAATGGACGATACTTTTAGATTGTGCTAACCTCTGCCACGTCTTACCGGCAAACTTTTCTATCTCGTCCATCCATCTTGTGTCTGGTCTTTTCCTACTGCATTTACTATCCCATGGGTACCAATCGGTTAGTCTTTCCCCCCATCTATTGTCATCTCTTCTTGCTAGGTGACCAGCCCATCTCCATTTTTGCTGCTTAATTATCTGTATAATATCCTTCGCTCTAGTCCTCCCTCTTATCCATGTTGAATTTTTTCTATCTCTTAGAGTTATTCCTAGCATTGCTCTTTCCATGGCTCTCTGTGTTGGTTTTCAGTTTGTTTTGTTAATTTCCATGTTTCATATCCATAAGTCATGGCTGGTATTATGCAACCGTTGTATACTTTATGCTTTAGGCACATTGGCAAGGTGCTCTTCAGAATTTCTCTATTCATACCAAATGATTTCCAACCTATTGTTATGCATTGTTTTATTTCGCAGTAATGGTCCGTATGTATGTAAAATGGTCTGTATGTATGTAAAATGGCCTGTATGCATATAAAATGGCCTGTATGTATGTAAAATGGTCTGTATGTATGTAATGGTCTGTATGCAACCGTTGTATACTTTACGCTTTAAGCACATTGGCAAGGTTCTCTTCAAAATGTCTATTCATACCGAATGCTTTCCAACCTATTGTTATGCATCGTTTTATTTCGCTGGCATGGTCTTTCTCTTATATTCAAGTATATATTGTACATCTATACAGACATATTTGAAAATGTTCATATAATATTACATTAACTGAATTATATTGCAATAGTGAAATAATGTTTGTGACAAATGTATTTAGGTCTTCATAATATCTGTCAGAAAGAAATATTTCAGCTAGTTGCATGGTGGAACAGCTGTAAGATGGCCACCCAGTCGGATGAAATAAAACGCCCAATAAAGTTGATCAGAATATATTTGTGTGTTGTCAGCAGAAAAGGATTCATGCACAAGTTCATGATTCAACACATGTCAAATAAAGTTTGGGAATTAACAAAATGAACTGAGAACCAACTTAGATATCACACAAAAAGCCATGGAAAGAGCAATGCTAGGGATAACTTTAAGAGATAGAAAAAGATCAACATGGATCTGAGGGAGGACTAGGGTGAAGGATATTAAAGAAATAATTAAGAGAAAGTAACAAAGTAACAAAGTAGGCTTAAAGATGAACAGAACAAAGACAAAAGTAATGTTCAATGATAAAGTCTCCAAAACGATCATAAAGATAGAGACTCTAAAAGTGGTTGATGAATACATCTACCTAGGACAGGTAATAAAGTTAGAGAAAGACCATGACAACGAAATAAAACAATGTATAATGATAGGTTGGAAAGCATTCAGTATGAATAGAGACACCTTGCCTATGTGCCTAAAGCGTAAAGTTTACAACTTAGAATCGCACTGAGAGCCATGGAAAGAGCAATGCTAGAGATAGAAAAAGATTAAGGGAGGACTAGGGTGAAGGATATTATACAAATCATTAAGCAACAAAAGTGGAGATGGGCTTGACACTTAGCAAGAAGAGATGAAAACAGATGGAACAAAAGACTAACTGATTACTGCCTATGGGACAGTAAATGCAGTATAAGATGGAAAGATGAGATAGAAAAGTTTGCTGGTATGATGTGGCAGAGGTTAGCACAATCTAGGTCATCATGGAAGAAGAAGGGAAAGGCCTTTGTTCAGCAGTGAACTTATAATGGCTGATGATGATGATGTCTCAGACACATGACAGGCGCCCCTTAGCACTTGGTGCCCTGGGGGTCTGCCCGTGTTGCCAGTACCTAGGGCCAGCCCTGCAAATAATTTCCATTAGTGATGGTTTATATGGAATTTTCTGCTAGCAGTGATTAAAACCTAAACCCAACAATAAACCAGTGTTGTGCGTAGTGACAATTAAAACCTAAACCCAGCAATAAACCAGTGTTGTGGGTAGTGTTGATTAAAACCTAAATCCACCAATAAACCAGTGTTGTGGGTAGTGGTGATTAATAATATTCATTAAGAAAGTATTATGTTTTAAAATTAAATAGATACTTTAAGGTGTTTACTTTATTGTAAGAAAACCAAATAAAGAATTTTATTTGCTTTTCTTTAATGCAATAAAAACAAATGCATAGGTTTTGACTATTTCTTAGTACAATACCTTTCAGTATTTCAACCTTGAACAGAGCAATAAATACACTAAGTCATTGTTTCAGTCTCTGTCTTTCCCCAAGGAATTTTATTGGTTATTTTTCTTGACAAAGCACAACTAAATGAAATTCCTTGACTTGTTCGACAAGACAGACAACATTTACGAAAAGGAAGCCAAGTTGAAAATTGCTGTCTCCATCCGACTGTAAGTTTTATTATAATAATTTTTATTTGTTCCTTGTGTTTTATTATTTAATTTTGACACAAGATTTAAGCAGAAATTTTATGATCAGGTGTTGAATCAGACAGACGCAATGAACAAGAAAGAAATTAAAAAATGGCAATGTTTTATCACAAATTTCATTAATCTGAGAAAGAAAAACAAGAAAAGATGGCTAAGAATTTTGATGAACAAATCACAAGCCAAGGCATTCAGAAAAGTGAAGAGTCACAATTTTAGTACTGCCACGTTGTCACTGTGGTATGCAATGTTTTAAAAGAATTTGTAATTGTAATTAATTTATAAAGAAAGTTTCTTTTCGTCTGAATTTCTAAGATAAGGAATTATCATTATTAGAAACCATCAACCAAAACTGTCATCATAGGTTTCTTTTTAAGCTGGCTGGCTGACTATGTATGTATCACACCTACAGTCCGCACTGATGGAGCTAGAGGACTGGAAATTTAAACATTTGTTAACTATTTATAAGTTAATATGAGTTGTGTCCATCTTCATGATTGGCTGTTTGGCTGTTTGGAGTAGATAAAGGTAGATGGCACTCAGGGTTCCCAAATTTGTCCGATTTCGGATATTGTGTCCTTTCTTAGCCCATATGTCCTTTTAAAAATTTTAGGAATTGGACATCCGATTTTAAGGCACAACTCAGCGTTGCCAACTAAGATATTTTATATCGTTTTTGGATATCAGATATCAGTTCTAGCCACTTTTGGCTATTTATGTTCATTATTGTGATAATAATCTAGCTACTTTTAGTCATCTTTAGCTACTTATTTTAATTATTGGGATAATGATCTAGCAACTTTTAGCCACTATTAGCTATTTTTAGCCATTCAATTTTTTTCTGTCCTAATTTGAAAGATTTCTAGCAGGGATGACCTAATTTGTCCGATTATGGGAACACTATTGTCCGTTTTTGTGACTTGAATGGCAGTGATTTACATAGTGCTGGGTTATTGATCAATCACGGCTGGCCTTGGGGTGCCACAATTGGGATATTAGCTTCTCCCATTGAGGGAAGGTCCCGTTCTTTTATGACCAAACTGAAGGAGAGAAGACAGGGTGAACTGCTCTTCTTACATTCTTGAAGTGGATATTTTGACACATATATTTCTTATTATGTCTAGAAAAAACCTTTTTTCGTTTTTTGAAAATCCCCCCCATAACAGGTTTTTAGGGGGGGGGGGTTCAGTTTACAATATAAGTTTATGCTAAATTGACCATTTAGTTTATATCATGTTTGTTTTGTCAAAATTCAGACTTTTTAGTGATCACTGTTATACACTGATTTACTTGGATTAGTGTCCTCATCTTGGTTGTTTTTTCACAGCATTTTGGCCATTGTACCCTCCAGTCATATTAACATTCTTAGTGACTATATACGATCACTTAAAAATAGCCTGTTTTTGGCCCGAGCAATAAAATTTAAAAATCAACTCGGAGGGGTTATTTTTTTATCTATTCATTATATTGAATGTTATTTTTTAATTCAATGTTTTATTTAACTTTCTACTTTAATTTTTAATTTTTTTATATTTTCTATATTTGGTCACTTTTTGGTGAAAAAAATCAGAAAACTTGCAACTGAAAATATTTTGTAATTAGGTCTAGTTTAACATACAAAAAGGTTGTTTTGATATCTAAAATATTTTTAGGCCTGCCCTATAAAGGGTTATGGTGTCTGTCATAGTTGGTAGCCTCCTGGGAATTCTGAACCAAACCCTTTATTCAATCTATAGGGGATTGTTCTCATTCCACTGTTCATGCTAGAGGATATCTTGTATCAGTTGAATCTTCCTAGTTACTTTGTCCTTGTGATGTCACTTGTATACCTCTTCTACTGAACAGAGTATATCATTTCTTTGCACTACCTGTCTCAGGGATTGAACTCATGACTGCTTACTAGATACACTTAACTTATGCTTTTATCCAACTTTGGACTGTCTGATAAGACAATGGCCTTAGTATTGGTAAAGAAAGTCTTTTCATGATTGTGTATTATGAATTATATGAATGGATCTTCTGCTGTTTCTTGTAATATTATGGTCGATTGCCAAAATGATTTTAAGCGCTGTCACCCAAATATATTCAAAGAGCTTAAACTCATGTTGTAGGATATAAGTTTATTTTAATAATATTGTAACACATGATTATCATGTGTTGTGTATTTCATGACTGTCAAAAGGAGAGATGACAATTTTTAAAGATGACACATTTGTTTTTTTCTTGTGATCATTTTAAAGATAAAAAAAAGAACCAGTCTGTAAAAAGAATGAATGTCGAAACTGTATTTTTACTTATATTAGCCAGGAAATTGTTTTCATTTTCTGACCTTGCTTTACGCCCATACAGTGTTTCTGATATACAGTACCTGTCATAAGTATTTGAATAGACAACCATTTGGCTTCTAATCACCTGGTATTGAGAGTTAATAACAGCAACATTAAGCAAGAAGAAGCAAATTCTTTGCAATCAACATAACAAGTGACGCATTTAGTCATGTTTTGTGGTTATAACGCTAAATTTCTTCTTTAATAGAATTCTTAATAAGACTTTAGAAGGATAGAAACAAAAAACTTGCTTTTTTTTCATTTAACAATTTAATTCTGTTAAAGAAAATATTTTCAAGAAATTAGCATTCAGAATCACAAAACATGACTAAAAGCATCCCTTGTTATGTTGATTGCAACAAATTTGGTTCTTCTTGCATAATTTTTCTGTTTTTAACTCTCAAAACCAAGTGATTAGAAGCAAAATAGTTGTCTGTTCAAATACTTATGACAGGTACTGTAAGTTAAAACTGGATGTCATGAAAAAGCACAGGTGACCAGAGTTGCCAGATTAGTTTTCTCAAAATTGGACACAAGCATTCCAGAAATTACAAAATGGTCAACCCAGCTCCAAATCAGTCAAAAATAGCTACTAGTGGCTAAAAGTAGCTGGATTATTATCACAATAATGGAAATAAATAACTAAAAGTGGCTAGAACTGATATCCGATATCTAAACACAACAAAAATATCTAAATTTAGATATAAAATATCAAAGTTAGCAACGCTGAGTGGGGCCTTAAATCGTACAATTTTCGATGTCCGATTCTTAAAGTTTTTAAACGGACATACAGCACGAAAAAAAGGACACAATGTCCGAAAATCAGACATATCTGGCAACCTTGCAGGTGACAAAGATTGACTACATCTGCTTGAAAATTCAAATTTGACTGATATTATAAAATCATTGTGTTCCTTGGCAGCCAAATGTGATATGCCAAACGTATATAAAACTGAATGTTTGCTTTGCTGTTTATACTTCTGTCAGTTGCTCACTTCATCCAGAGGAAGAATAAAAAATATTCCTGGAAAGATTTCAGTTGCTTTCACTTGTTGGCAGGGGCAGATTTAGGGGTCCAGGGGGCTTGGCTCCTTGAGTGCCCCCATCAACATTTAGTGAGATTTGTTATTGTATAATGTCTGCAGAAATGCAGATCAGGGTTTATTTTAAGGAAATTTTAGAACTGCACAAATCCTTTGAGGCAGGGGTGCCATGACCCAGTGTTTGAGATTCTCTTAGTCTGAGAAGCATTTGTCTTTTAACCATCCTTTACCATCTAAGCTCATGTAGTATTTGACACAACATGTAAGCTCATGTAGTATTTGACACAACATGTAAGCTCATGTAGTATTTGACACAAAATGTCAGCTCATGTAGTATTTGACACAAAATGTAAGCTCATGTATTATTTGACACAAAATGTAAGCTCATGTAGTATTTCACACAAAATGTAAGCTCATGTAGTATTTGACACAAAATGTAAGCTCAAGTAGTATTTGACACAAAATGTAAGCTCATGTAGTATTTGACACAAAATGTAAACTAAAGTAATATTCAGCTTATGTAAGACTAAAATTATATTTCTTGTCATATAACACAGTGTTTTAAGTTTTAACCATCTTAGTATTTGACAAACATTTTAAAACAAAGTTGAAAGTTCTAATCAGCATATGTAAAATTAAAAATATGCTTCTTGTCATATAAACAGTAAATAAAGGTACTTTTGCTTTTCAGTATTATGGACATGCATTGGCTTCTTGTTTCTTTATATGACATTGGAGGTTTTATTATACATTTTAGTACTGCACAAAATTAGATTTAGAACTGTACAAATTGATTTAGAACTGCACAAGCAGGGGTCTACTGCACATTAAAATAAACTCTGCAGTAGGTGAACTACTATTCATAAAGCTTTTGGGGGCACCCCTCTATTAGGGGCCTGGGGAGCATATTCAAATCGCCCCCTCCCGCAGCTACGCCTCTGCTTGTTGGGAATATATAAAGGAATTCATGAAATCTTTTAAATCTTATGACAATAACTTCTCTCACATGATGATTACTGGTGAATAGATAAAATGTTGAAAACCACATCTTAAAAAAGATTCAACAGCAAAATATTCTGTCCCTATCAGAAAATAAACCGGTTGAACCGAAGAACTTATGATCTCAGGACCAATTCTTTAGCTATCAAAAACTAAAAGAAGCTTTTATTGTATGAGAAAATGAATTTCATAATTACCAAGATATTATAAATCATTTTTATAGAGAACTTTAATCAATGTTGAGCAATGCTCAAATTCTGTCCCTTACCAAACCTAGTGAAACCTTCAGTTGATGCTGTTACCACTTCAAGTACTGCAAATTTATGGCACTCACAAACATAGTCTACTCATAACTGTGCACGTGTGTGCATGCACACACATTTTGCAACCACCACACAAAGGAAATTAATGTGTGCACAAAAGATTCCAAATTCTGTAGATAGCTTACTGAGATTTTATTGAAAAAATATTGATTCCCTATGTCGAATTCAAAAGTGTGCATATACTTTTGTCAAAGGAAAAGAATTTGCACAACAAATATGTAATCTTGGTTTAATGACAGATATTAACAGATTAAAAATGCAAACAGAAGATTTACTTACAGGTCCTTTATTCAAATAATGACCGCGGTCACAATACACACACGTGGCTTCTCGAGCTCCCTTATCTACTACTAACACAATGCCAATATGGCTGCTTGTTTACCAATGTAAAACAGCGCCCCCTCACTGAAGTTGATAAGAACGTGTCTGCCTAAGGGGAATAACTCAAAATACTTACTTAACAATAAGATTTTTGCACTCACTGACTACAAAAAATTAGAGAGAACATTGCTAGAAAGCAAATCAATCATATCAACTCAGTAATTCTATCCTTTGCTCATTGGTTTTTATTGTCGAATTCCACTACAAAGTCAGAATTGACTTTACTTTCCTATGTAACAAGAACAAGAACAATCCTCACCAAAAGGGTGTAAACTGATATGGAAAATCCCCATTCCCCTACTGTGATTTAAACTTATGAGCTAGTGATCGCTAGCTGGGCGTCTTACTGACTGAGCTAAATTGACAAGTGTTAGATATTAAT
>VCCN01004110.1:3531789-3542910 GCA_006491835.1 Architeuthis dux | reverse complement strand
CGGATTCCCTCACATCCACACAACAAACATATATATATGTATCAGACAGTAGAGTGTGAGATATCTGTAATAAAAGACATACTTATAAAGAAATGGAGAGCTCAAATTATGGACCTCATAGTTTCTGGCCCTGTTCACCATCAACTGAGCTACTTCAAACAACTTAATTATTTGAAAAACCTGTTACACGCAGAATCTAGATAAGAGGGATACAAATCCTAAATAAAAGGTTCTGCTTGTAATGAAAATCCTGAAGTGTAAAAGGCGTGAAAGTACTTGATGGCTGTTAAATCAAGTTCAGGTGGAACCAGCAGGGGTCTTAATAAGAAGAGTCGTAAAGGGAGACTAATGAACTCACCTTTTTGAATTAGAAGAGTTCCTTGGGTTTGTAAGTTGGTGATGAGTTGGGAATTGGAATTGAATGACAAAGCAATCTGTTGTTACCAGCTTTGGTTTCATTTATTGTTTGAAAAAAGACTATACTAGAAACTGTCACTAAAACTGTCAACATAGGTTTCTTCAGGTTTTATATTGCTTTGGCTGGCTGTATCATGCGTACAGGCTGCACCAATGGAGCTAGAGGGCTGAAAATTTAAGCATTTACTCCTTTTTATGCCTAGAGAAAACAGTTTTCAGCGGCGGTTCATTTTGCAATGTAAGTTTATGCTAAATTGGTTCCTTAGTTTGTGTCCGGCTGTGTTCACATTTGTTCATATCTATCTATCTATCTATCTATCTATCTATCTATCTATATATCTATATATCTCTCTATCTCAGTCTATTCATATCTATCTAACTCTATTCACATACATTTATCTATCTATTTATCTATCTTTCCATCTATCCCAGTCTGTTCATATCTATCTATCTATCTATCTATTTATCTATCTATCTTTCCATTTATCTCAGTCTTTTCATATCTATCTATCCATCCATCCATCCATCTACCTATATATCTCAGTCTATTCATATCTATCTAACTATCCATCTATCTCAGTCTGTTCATATACATTTATCTATCTATCTATCTATCCCAGTCTTTTCATATCTATCTATCTATCCATCCATCCATCTACCTATCTATCTCAATCTGTTCATATCTATCTATCTATTTATCTATATATCTATCTATCTCAGTCTGTTCATATTTATCTATCTATCTATTTACCTATCTATCTTGTCTTTTCATATCTACCTATCTATCTATCTACCTATCTATCTCAGTCTTTTCATATCTATCTATCTATCTATCTCAGTCTGTTCATATCTATCGAACTATCTATCTCAGTCTGTTCATATCTATCTATCTATCTATCTATCTAGTTGAAAATTCAGACTTTTTTAGTGATCACTGAAGTAACTTATTCGTTGATCACCCCTTTTTCAAATGTTTTAATTGATCACCCCCAACACAGCATTCGGCCAAAAGACATTGGTCACATGATGGTTTCTATTGACTAACTAATCAGACCTGTTTCTTTTATCTTCATCTTTTCTTTTTGGGGTTCTCTTCAGCCTCGTTTGTATAATACATTAATCTACCAACATAAGACAAATCAAAGTCTCTCTGAATTATAGCTGTGTAGTCTTTTTCAGAATATTATTCTCGGTTTTATTTATTTTTTATCACATGATATTTTATGTGTTTTTTGTGAGAGGGTTGTTATGCTAGAAAATAGCAATGAATGGGGATAAGTGTCCCAACCAAAAAACAAATTATTGTAATGTGCATAGCTTTGCTGGTCTATGGGTACACTATGAGGCAGGCAGTCACACAGGTGTCATGATTGAAAATCAGCTGATTGGTTAAGAAAAGAGAGTATCTGAGATTTTGCTGATTAAGACTTACTGTTTTGAAGATACAGTAAGAAGGAAATACAAATTTAGAGTAAGAAGGGTATAGAGAGACAGCAACTTACTGATTTGGCTACTGAATATTTGAATAAACACAAATGTCAAAACCCATCGTCACTGTATAAAATGTCATCATCATCAGTCTTTTCCCAGGTCACCAGCCCATCTCCATTTTAGCTGCTTAATTATTTGTATAATATCCTTCACTCTAGTCCTTTCTCTGATCCATTTTGATCTTTTTCTATCTCTTAGAGTTCTCCCTATCAGCTCTTTCCATGGATCTCTGTGCTATTCTAAGTTGGTTTTTTGCTCGTTTTGTTAATTTCCATGTTTTGCATCCGTATGTCACGGCTGATATTATGCAACTGTTGTATACTTTACGTTTTAAGCACATTGGCAAGGTGCTCTTGAAAATGTCTCTGTTCATACCAAATGCTTTCCAACCTATCATTATGCATCGCTTTATTTCGCAGTCATGGTCTTTCTCTAGCTTTATTACCTGTCCTAGGTAGATGTGGTCATCAGTCTCTTCTAAAGTCTCTTCTTCTATCTTTATGGTCTTTTTGGGGACTCTATCATTGAACATTACTTTCGTCTTTGTTCTGTTCATCTTTGAGCCTATTTTTTTACTTTCCCTATTTAGATCAGTTAACATGTTTTGTAATTCTTTGGACGCTTCCGACATCATCGAAATGTCATCGGTGAATCGTAAGTGACTTAAGTATTCTCTGTCTATGTTTATTCGCATTCCCTCCCAGTCAGTTTTCCGAAAGATGCTTTCAAGGCTGGCTGTGAATAATTTAGGTGATATTGTATCCTCCTGTCTTACTCCTTTTGCTATCTTTATGTTGTGTGTAACGCTTCAAAAAAGTATAAAATGTATTAGATTAAAAATAAATATTTTTATGTGAAATGAATGCTTTTTTCATCATTAGACGGTTTGACTTTTGACCTGTGTATATATAGTCAGACAGTCAGAAGGAGATACACATACATATATATACATCATATTTTTATAGACTTTCTTATATCTGAGCAGACAACTATATATACATACTTACACAAATGCATATATACATATGTATGCATATATGTGCACGTGTGTATGTATATGTATGGTTATATACAAGTATGCATATGTACAAACTTAAATAAAATGTAAATTTCAGATGTGTTGGTGATATTCACTTTTTTATAATTAGTCTAATTACAAATTCTCTCGGCTGTTGTAAATAATAAACAAATCTAAAAAGAATTATGAAAAACTTTCAATTGCTTAAACAGATATACACCAGCATTTTAAGTCCGACAACCAGTGCCAGATTAACTAACTAGCAAAAGTAACATACGCTACGGTCCCTGCATTAAATGCTTGCAAGCTGCTATCAATTCCAATTCAGTGATTCTGCACTTTTTCCCTATTACTATAGTACATCTAGAAGAGGTCAATTAATACATCTACCTAGGTCAGGTAATAAAGTATAGAGAAAGACCATGACTGCAAAATAAAACGATTCATAACAATAGGTTGGAAAGCATTTGGTATGAATAGAGACATTCTGAGGAGCACCTTGCCAATGTGCCTAAAGCATAAAGTATACCACGGCTGCATAATACCAGCCATGATTTATGGATGCGAAACATGGAAACTAACCAACGAGCTGAAAACCAGCTCAGAATAGCAAAGAGAGCCATGGAAAGAGCAATGCTAGGGATAACTCTAAGAGATAGAAAAAGATCAACATGGATCAGAGAGAGGACTAGAGTGAAAGATATTATACAACTAATTAAGCAGCAAAACTGGAGATGGGCTGGCCACCTAGCAAAAAGAGATGACAACAGATAGGGGAAAAGTCTAACTGATTGGTGCCCATGGGACAGTAAACGAAGTAGAAAAAGACCAGATACAAGATGGAGGGACGAGATAGAAAAGTTTGCCGGTAAAACTTGGCAGAGGTTAGCACAAGATAGGTCGTCATGGAAGGAGATGGGAAAGGCCTTTGTTCAGCAGTGGACTTATAATGGCTGATGATGATGATGATGATGATGATGATGATGATATTGCTTTCAACTTTTATGAACTACTGGGGGTTTAAGGTTAGCGATTTTAGACAATTATCACGTTTAACT
Source organism: Architeuthis dux (assembly GCA_006491835.1). Lineage (NCBI taxonomy): Eukaryota > Metazoa > Mollusca > Cephalopoda > Oegopsida > Architeuthidae > Architeuthis > Architeuthis dux. The sequence goes on along the minus strand of VCCN01004110.1, from coordinate 3,538,926 downwards.
GGGGTTATTATTTCAACACAGTAAGTAATTGGAGTATGGTATCTATGCAATACATATACAACAAATAAATATAAATGTATTTGAAACTGAAGTCCTAGTCACTGCACAAAGATAAAAAAAACAAAAACAAAATAGTACTATCTATAGTTTTGCGAATGGTCATTAACATTCAAATAGTTCTTGAACTCCTTCTTGTTGTTTGTGTTAACACAACGTTTTGGCCAATCCATCACATTCAGATAGTATACCAGAAGAAGGCCAAAGAATGGATCGGCTGAAACAAACAACAAGAATGAATTCAATCATCCGAAGAACTATTTGAAAGTAATACTATTATTGAAATGTCAGACATATTTGTTGTATTATCTGGCTATATAGCAAATGAAAAAAAATTATTATTTTGCATGTAAAAAATGTATGTGTTTTAATATTGATGTGCATTTTTTAAATTTAGGGCCTCTTTATAACATATGCTACAGGTCCCGCACTAGCTTTCCCTGGCTTAAACAGATATATATATATTGAAATCGTGCAATAAGTTATGTATAATGGAAGAAATTAAAATCGAGAGTCCAAGGATTAATCTGATATTTCTGTCTGATAAAGAAAATAAGAAAAGGTCTGGTTAGTCATGCAATAGAAACCGTCATGTGACATCTTTTGGCAGCATGCCGTGTTGGGGGTGATCAGTTACAAAATTGGAAAAAGGGGTAATCAATGAATAAGTCACTTCTCTTGCCTTTTGTTGGGCAGTGATCACTGAGGGATCAATTTAGCATAAACTTACATTGCAAATTGAACTAAAAACTATTAGGGTATTTTTTAAAAAAAGACATAATAAGGAGTAAATGTTTAAATTTTCAGCCTTCTAGCTCCATTGGTGCAGCCTGTATGCATGATATATACATAGCCAGCCAGACCAACTTAAAAATTGGAAAAAGGGGTGATAAATTAATAAGTTACTTCTCTTGCATTTTGTTGGGCAGTGATCACTAAAAAAGTCTGGATTTTCAAAAAACAACTGGTCACAAATTAATTATCCATTTAGCATAAACTTATATTGCAAATTGAACCCTGCACTAAAAACCTGGGGAATTTTTTAAAAACCTGCCGAATTTTCAAAAAACAAAAAAAACAGTTTTTTCTAGACATAATAAGGAGTAAATGTTTAAATTTTCAGCCTTCTAGCTCTATTGGTGCAGCTTGTACACATGATACATACATAGCCAGCAAGCCAAACTTAAAAACTGAAGAAACCTATGTTGACAGTTTTGGTTGACAGTTTCTAAAAGACACGAACAGTCAGTAGGATTTTTTATTTCGCTGGGGAAATTTTATGACTATTCTTTTCACTCAAGCTACACTGTGGAAATTCCAAATAGGTGTTGCCCGAAAGCTTGATTGCTGTGATTAAAAGAAATGTCAGGTCTGAGTTCAAAGTCAGTGTTTACCCGAGTTAAACCAAGAATAAATGTGTTTACTTTTCGCAACAACCACCCGTCTGTCTGGCAGTCCAAAGACAGGGAACCAATTGCAAGAACATCAAAGAAATTCCTTAAATACAGGATGTACCAAGTGCGTCGCTTGCGGAGAAACAAAACCATGTTAGGAGAATAAAATTACTTAGAGTACTTTGTGGGATTTTGTTTCTTTCATATTATTTTATTTTTTTGACATCTTTATTGCATTTTTTCATAATGTTTTTGAGGCTATGTAATGGAGAAGGTTTCTATTTTCTTGTCTTTACGTAATTATTCCTTTCCTTACTTTTATGGAAATTGAATTGTATTTCACTCTTTTAAGCAAATTATTCAGATCAGCTTACTCAAAAATATATCTACTAATATTTGAGTCTTTTGTTTATCAGAATAGGTTTCTTCAGTTTTTAAGTCAGTCTGGCTGGCTGTGTATGTATCGTGCGGAGAGGCCACACCAATGGAGATAGAGGGCTGAAATTCTAAACATTTACTCCTTATTATGTCTAGAAAAATATTTTTTTTGTTTTTTAAATTTCCCAACCTAAATAAATTTTTAGTGGGAGGGTTCAATTTACAATGTGTGTTTATGCTAAATTGGTCCTTTTGTTTGTGTCCAACAGCATTCATGCTTGTTTTTTTTAAATTCAATTTTATTTTTTTTTTAAATTCACCACATAAATAATTTTTTAGTTGGGGGTAAATTGAAATGTGGGGTTAACTTGGGCAGAAAAAGATGATAGGATAAGTAGTGCTGATCTCCAAGGTCATTGGAGGCCAGCATGGGTCAATTCAGCCAAACGAAAGAATTGAAAGAATTGTTTTTTCTGTTTTGTTTGTAAAAAGTTGTGGTTATATTTGAAGTTATTTTTTCTGGGCAATGCCGGGTATCCCTGCTAGCCTTTATATAACGATACAGAATATTTGTTTAAACTTACATTTGTTTAGGCTCCAGTGATTATTCCTTGGTTAATGACAGTGAAGTTCTTTTAATTTATTTTTCATTCAAATTCAAATGGATGTTGACTCACTTTACCTTACCGATAAGTGATGAAAGCCCGCTTAAATTTACAAGCATCTCATAGGACAGCTGAAGTATGGATGACCAAAAATTACCAAACTTGATATTAACCACAATGGCAAAAGTATATTTCTGACATTAAATCACTGTCATATGACAGGCAACCCTACTACTGCTGCTGCTGCTGCTGCTGCTATTACAATAATAATCTTCTTCTTGTTCTTCTCTACCGAAGGTTTAGGTTATTCATGTGTTCACACATTTATATATATCTATCTATCTGGACTTCGCCCAGCCCTAGCCGTTCATAGTAAAAACTTGAAATTTTGTACACACACTCACCTCGGTGAGTAGGGAAAATGCTTCTTTTTTTTTTAAATTCCCGTCCAAAATAGGGTTTTAATGGGGGGGTTCAATTCTGATGTAAGCTTATGCTAAATTGGTCACTAGTTTGTGGCCGGTTGTTTTTTGAAAATTCAGACATTTTTAGTGATCACAACCCAACTTTTTAATTGATCATCCCCAACACAGCATATATGGGTGGCGGTGATTCATAATTTCCCTTAGAATGCCAGTTCTGATTGTATTTGTTTATTAGTTTGCAATTAATTCTAGAGGAGCAGAGGAAGCAAGTTCTAAGTTGGGCTGTATTATAATTGAGGGTTCAGGGTGGGGTAATAGGAGGTTTGGCCTTTGGCTTGCATTATTGAGCATAGTGCAGAGATCAGTCTCCTCCTAGGAGGATTATCGGTATCGCCACGGGCGGCTCTCTACATGATCCCTAGCTGCCTACAGCACCTGGTATACCCAGTTGGTCACCCATCTAGGTACTGACCAGGATCGATGTTGCTTAACTTCAGTGATTGTATGAGAACCGGTATATCCAACGTGATTTGACCGTAATGAATTACGGTCAAATCACGTTGGATATACCGGTTCTCATACAATCACTGAAGTTAAGCAACATCGATCCTGATTTGAAAATCCTGAAGAAAAATGGTAAACAGGTTTGGTTAGTCACTCAATTGAAACCGTCATGAGGCCAATGTCTTTTGGCAGCATGCTGTGTTGGAGGCGACGAATTAAAAAAATTGAAAAGGGGGCGATCAAGGAATAAATTACGTCTCTCGGCTTTTGTTCATCAGTGATCACTAAAAAAGTTAGAATCTTCAACAAAAAAAGCATGAACGCAGTTGGACACAAAGAAAAGGACCAATTTAGCATAAACACACATTGTAAATTGAAACCTCTCACTAAAAACCTATTTTGTGGGAATTTTCAAATAACAAAAAAAGGATTTTTTTTTAGACATAATAAGGTATAAATGTTAAAATGTTTAGCCCTTTAGCTCTATTGGTACGGCCTATACACACGATACATACATAGCTAGCAAGACTTAATTGAAAACTGAAGAAACCTATGTTGGCAGTTTTGGTCACGGTCTCTAATATTTTTTTACTTAAGAGATATATTTGTATTTGCTTCCGTGTCAAGTTGCCTTCATTGCATTTTCTTTCTCATCACGGTTTTTCTTAATGTCGTACAAATTTTCTCACTTTGAGTAAGATTATCTGGGAACATTTGGTAAGCATCTAATTCTCTCATTAACTCCCTAGGCACCTCCATATTAAATAACAGGGCTGGAGACATGGGATGGTTTACCAGAAATAGCTGCCTAAAATACAATAATCACTGCTTCTGACTATTGTTTAAGATTGTTACATCAACAGTGAAGTCAATGAGTACAATATATAGATGGATAGATAGATAGATAGATAGATAAATAGATATGAACAGATAGATATATATATATGAACAGATAGATAGATAGATATGAACAGAAAGATAGATAGATATGAACAGATAGATAGATAGATAGATATGAACAGATAGATAGATAGACAGGTATATAGATATGAACAGTTAGATAGATAGATATGAACAGATAGATAGGTATATAGATATGAACAGATAGATAAATAGATAGATAGATATGAACAGATAGATAGCTAGATAGATATGAACAGATAGATAAATAGATAGATAGATATGAACAGATAGATAAATAGATATGAACAGATAGATAGATAGATATGAACAGATAGATAATAGATAGATAGATATGAACAGATAGATAGATAGATAGATAGATGTGAACAGATAGATAAATAGATAGATAGATATGAACAGATAGATAGATAGACAGGTCTGGTTAGTCAAGAAACCGTCATGTGACCAACGTCTTTTGGCAGTATGCCGTGTTGAGGGTGATCAGTAAAATGTGTGAATTTTCCAAAAAATAATTATGAACACTGCCAGATACCAACTAAGGGACAAATTTAGCATTAACTTATATTGTAAATTCATTAACAAACAAGAGCTGTGAATCAACTATTTATTACCTGTGAACATGTTTCTCGGAGTTACCTTCAACCTTCCTGTTTCAAAATTATCTATTATAATAGATAAAAATATTATATATTTATGCTTAACCCATAAGAATCCTGAACCATTTCTATTTGAAGGAACATTATGTGGGATTCTGGATAGGCAAATTGCATACACAGTCACATGACTGCACCAGGATGTTCAGTAGATGTCACTTAGTACACTTCATAAGTTAAAATCAAGGATAAAATATAATATTATATAAGAGACTGTCCAGATCAATTAAATTGTATGTGATACCAGTGTGGGTTCTTATGGGTTAAAACAGGCAAGAAAAAAGAAAAATCATCCTACCTTAGGTCCGGTGCCGAGTATTCAGAAGTGAGGAGGGGTAAAACAAACTGAATTTTTCTTCCCCTTCCCAGGTCAAGGCGTTCACGCGATTCCAATGGCCAAAAGAAAGCCAGTACCTGACTAGAACTTTGACAGTGAAAAGCCACTCAATATGCTGACTGAACAGCAAAATGTTGTGAGAGCTTCACCCCAAGGGAGGTAACCCTTATACCTTCACTGAATCAGCCACCTCCATTCATATGCAAATCCCTTACTCCATCTTGGACGGCATGTGAATGAGAACTCAAACCACGTAGAGATAAATATATAAATATATATGAGCTCTTACATAAAAACTGGTCTCCGCACTGTCTTCCTAGCCTTTTATCATAATGTTGGATAATCCCTATCCATTTGTACACCATACTAGTATAGTAACCTTAAAAAATGACGTGGATGAATTATACAAATACATATTTTAGTATAACTGTATTTATTGCAAACAAAACGAGGATTGTATTTTCTTTTAATTTAAATTAAAACAAAAAAACTTTAATAAATTTGAAGGAGAGAGAAAATCAGTGAGTTTGGGTCAAATTGTCAAGAGAAATGGATTTGTGCTTTTTATTATTTATTAAAAAAAATTTGTATTGCTATAGAAACAGTGTGCCGAAGACTTTGCATAGTGGCAGTTGGGGTTGAGGTTAGTCTAAGATGAGCGATAATGTGACAGACAATGGGGTATTGGGTGGGGGAAGGTCAGAAGGCAAACATGTTGTTCATCTTTCTTCTTTTGCCAAACTCCAGGACAAAGTCAGGAGTTGACTTTGTTTTCCTACTGTAACAAGAACAACAAGAACAAGCCTCACCAAAATGTGGGTTATAAACCGATATGTAAAATCCTCATTCCCCTACCATGTTTTGAACTCACAACCTAGTGATCAGTAGCCTAGTGTCTTACCGACTAAGCTAAATTGACAAGTTTTAGATATTAATGAAAATTTATCATACAGATACGCAAGGGCTTATTTCATTCTAGTAAATAAATATATTTTTATAATTTTTTATTTGTTATATATACAATACAAAAGGTGCAGTAATCATCTTCACTCGGAATAGAAGTTGGAGTCGAGTTTGACCCTGCAGCAGCTAGTCTTGTCTTTCTTTCTTTCCTCTTTCTAGCTTTTAGAAAAAAATGCATTATAGATATATAAAGTCATTCTCCCCTTTCCTTGTGGCTGAACAGACAAACCAACAAAGCAACAAATTTGATTTGGCTTTCTATATAATAAGATGTCTTTCCATATAGAATTACATGAGCATCACAACAGGCAATGATCAAAGAAGTGGAAAGAAGTAATAGAGAAGTGAGACAAAGCTAATTTTGCCATCCAATACTGACAGCAGTTAAGTGATTGTCTTCATTAGGAAACTGATAAATACCCAAGATAAAACAAGAACCATAAGTTCAACGATGCATCCACCATCTGTGGTAGTAGTAATAGTAGTAAGAGGAAAATGAGGATGGTTCACCCGAAGGTCTGGAACAAGTTTCATATCAATCCAACATGATACGTCTAAGAAAATTGATAATAAGCATTATTAGTTGTGGTAGTAGTAGCAGGAGGAGGGGGAAGCTGAGGATGGTTCACCCGAAGGTCTGGACCAAGTTTCAAATCAATCCAACATGATACAGCTAAGAAAATTGATATTTAGCGTTACTAGTTGTGGTAGTAGCAGGAGGAGGTGGAGGAAGAGGTAGATGAGGATAGTTCACCCGAAGGTCTGGACCAAGTTTCAAATCAATCCACTCATTTTAACAAACAGAATTTCTAGTCCCATGATCGGTTTCAATCTTAACAGTTAAAGATATCCCTAGTAAAAACAATTGATCAGAATAAACGTTCTCTTCTGACATCA
>VCCN01004110.1:3396986-3409055 GCA_006491835.1 Architeuthis dux | reverse complement strand
AAAAAGATTGATAATTGTAACATGTTTAGCTTTGGTTTAATGTACAGAGTAGATTTGGGAAACATACTTTTTATTTCAATATCTTAAAATATTAGTAGGGATAAGTAAATGTAAGATTCTGGAAAGATTGCAAGAGTTATGGGCCCTGTTGAGTCGCGCATGCTCATATAAGCAGGCGGCCATTTGCAGTCATGGTTGGACTGATCATGCTTACATTTTGCGCCTTTACACTGGCGACGAGGATGAGATCCGAACTCATGCAGGGAAATATCTGGGACATTTCAAAGTTTAATAGATTTCTCCGAATTAAAGCAGAATTCCAAAAGTTAATTGCAGTGGCTAATTATTTTTAAACGGTTGCAAAATAATTATTTTTATATCTTTGACAAAATTAAAACATTAATAATAAAGTCTGTTGTAGTTATCTGATAATCCTAGTTTCTTTAACCTGTTGGCTCGGGTTCTAGTTTAACGGCAAAGAAGTCTTTCACCATTCTCAAACCATTACCCAGTCTTAATGCTAGTAAAATCCATAATAGTCAAATATATCGATACTCATAATAACCACAGTATAAACTAGCATTCTAAGGAAAATTATGAATCATCGCCACCCATATATGCTGTGTTGGGGGATCAATTAAAAAGTTGGAAATGGGGTGATCAATGAATAAGTTACTTCTCTCGCCTTTTGTTGGGCTGTGATCACTAAAAAGGTCTGAATTTAAAAAAAAAAACAAGTGGTCACAAACTAGTGACCAATTTAGCATAAACTTACTTGCATTGCATATTGAACCCCCCAGCTAAAAACCTATTTAGGGAGGGAATTTTCAAAACAACAAAAAAACTATTTCCCCTACTCATTGAGATGTGTGTAAAATTTCAAGTTTCTGTTATGAAAGGTTAGGGCTGGGCAAAGTCTGGATACATAGATAGATATATAAATAAAATATATAAATGTCAGAACACTAATAACTAGTAGTTTAGGTGAGGAATGTTCCTAAAAAAAGCGAACATTGTTATCATAAGTACTTTCTTCTATAAAATTGTGTCAAGTAAAGATCAGCACCATTTTTCCACTTAGTACTTAGTACTAATCTTGTCTGATTCGGTATACTAATCTTTATTTGGTTAGGTTAGGCTATTACAACATTCAAAGAGATCTTGGGTACACTCCCGAGCAGACCCACGCAGGTCAGCTGTTTAAAGTGACGCACACCCCATGATGTTTAAAAAATAAATGGAGTTTAATAAACTGTTGTAAAACCTTTTTTTTTTGCTCATCAATACCTTTAATACTTACCCTGGTGGTGCTGATCATAACTTGGTCTCATTGGGTGGTACTAATCTTTACTCTGTTATATTGAGTGGTACTAATCTTTATTAGGGGACCTTAGTGGTGCTGCTCTTTACTTCATCCAAAAAATTATTAAATGTCTCAAAAACAATAGTTTCAAAACTTTGAAAACTCAAGGACCCCTCTATAAACAAAATATTCTGGCAGACCCATATTTTTAGTTTTTAGACTGTAATCAATGAACTACAATAATAAACAATTTTGAACTTTAAAAATTATATTTATTCTAAATGGATTACATTTATTTGAATTCTAATATAAGGTACAGGTCTGTGTACAATAATTATGTTTTTTGATAGCTGTGTGATGGATGATGTTGTTTCTCTGCCACCAGGTTCGCAATGTCAGGTTCAGAGAGAACACTGCTGCGGACCCACAAACATTATTTGTTGGACCCTCATGGGTCCATGCACCCCAGACCCCAGTTTCGAAACCACTGCTCTAAAACCAATTGTGGGGATTTTTTCCTCATGAACATCCATATAAATATGATTTTGCCGACACTGACCATGTCTTGGGAATCACACAATCATTCTTGTAGCTTTTGTGTTTCCTGGTTTACATGTGGTTTTACTTGCTGTTCTGACATGAGATCACCAGAAACCAGTTTCTGTAACATTCCGACTTTTGTTTCTGCCTGACTTGAGGCATTGGAAGTGGCTGTGATTGGCCAATTGAGTTTCCATGACAACCACCTCCTTCCGATACTATTGGCCAATTGAGTTTCCATGACAACCGGCTTCTTCCAATACCGTCTTAAGTTGGCTTAATCAACGCCTATCATTCTTCTCTGCATTGATATAAGAATTTGAGAGATGGAAATTCATTGTGAAAACAGATCTTTGGCAGAAAAGGAAGGACTTTAGAGTGAAAGAACAAGAGATGTTCTATGATTGGAAGAGAGAGGGACAGAAAGAAGTCTACAAGTTATGGTGAAAGAGCGAGAGAATGATAGAGAAGTGTTCTAACCTTGCAAGAGAAAAAGTTTAATCACCCAGGATGAGAGAAAAAATCCTCAACTTTTGAAAATAAGAAAATGGTTCTGTAACTCTGAGTGAACTGTTAACATTAGAAGAGAAAAGTTATGAAAAGTATAAAACTAGCATTCCAAGGGAAATTATGCCTCGCCGCCACCCATATATGCTGTGTTGGGGTAATCAATTAAAAAGTTGGAAAAAGGGTTGATCAATGAATAAGTTACTTCTCTCGCCTTTTGTTGGGCTGTGATCACTAAAAAAGGTCTGAATTTTCAAAAAAAAACAAGCGGGCACAAACTAGTGACCAATTTAGCATAAACTTACATTGCATATTGAACTCACACTAAAAAACAATTTTGGAGGGGAATTTTCAAAAAACAAAAAAAACAAAATTGAGGGGAGTGTGTGAGCAAAATTTAAAGTTTCTATGAACGGTAAGGGCTGGGCAAAGTCCGGATACATAGATAGATACATATAAATGTTAGAACACATGGATAACCTAAACCCAGCAACAGTGTTTAAACCGATCTGTTGGGGATAGCAGTGTTTAATATCATTTACAGTGACAAAAAATAATGGAATAGACTGAGACAGAATTAATTAAGTCCTCATCTTTCAGAGATAAGAATGAGGCTAAATATTTAACTTAATACTGTAATTAGGGTAATTAAATTCACCCGGGCCAGTTTAACTGATTTGGACCTGATGTGAAGAATTATTATTTCAGAGAAAGTGTCAAGACAATGTATTTCCCATTGTCATTTTTGCTACTGTGACCTTTTGGATACAATGGGCCCTAGGCTGTAGGCAATTGTTTCATGAATTAATAATGATAAAAATGTAACATAATCATTAAGTACCAGTCATCTTGAAATAAACAAGTCAACCACATGTGAGCCTCGGCTCGGTGGAAACCCTCGATAACCAGCCCTGTTGTGAACACCAAAGAATTACCAAAATAACCCTTACCCAACTGACACAGAAATGCCATACAGTAATTCCATACATTGGCAGTAGATTTGCACCCCACCTCCTGACATTTAGTTTTTAGATAATTTACTCCCAGTATCACACACCAACTCATATAACATTACAGTTAGATGGCTAATCAAAATAAAGGGTTGCTATCAACCATACTGATAACTATCTTTACAATTGGTAGTGGTTCATTCATGTCTTAGGCAGGCCAGTCAGAGGCTTCAAGGGGAAGGGGCTTGCAATATTAAGCATAGTGTAGAGATCAGTCTACTCCTTTAGGAGGATTAACAAGATCACTGCAGGAAGCTCTCTACATGATCCCAAAGCTGCTTAAGGCACCTGCTATTCATAGCCAGTTACCCATCTACATAGTTACTGACCAGGCTCAACATTGTTTAACTTTGGTGATTGTACGAAAGATGGTGTCTCCAACGCGATTTGGCTGTAACATTGGTGGTGGTGGGGAACAGGATGTGAATAAAATTGCATCAATATCATCCTTATCATTTGTGACAAAAGAACGTCATTTGCTTTATATATTCTGATTAATGTAGGTGTCTGGCCAATTTACAAGAATTTCAGTTAAATAAAAAATATGTACATTATTTCATGCAATAAGCTACTGGGAGCTGTCAGTGATCCTGTTTTTAATTACAAGGCTGTTTCAAGTGTCCTATTAACTTCATGTTGGCTCCATGGTAATTAACGAGTGTAGGACAAGGACAACCCCCTCCCACCAAAAATAATATATGGAATTTTTAAATCATTATTTTTATTCTTCTTCTTATTATTATTTTTAGTTTATGAACAACCTTAACCTTAACTCCATGCCTCAAAAAATGTTAAGCTTTAAAATTGCGTGATTAGAATATGAGGCCAGATAAACACTTTTCCTGAAGTAAGAATATATTACAGGTAAAAAAATAAAAAATTAAATATTGTCATCAACTATTTGAATTTTTTAACCAAGGGAGTTTTGTCCTACTCTGCATTTTAACTTTGTGGGTTTTGTTCAAGGGGCTCTTGTCCTATACTCATATATACACATACACGCACATAATGTATTCAGGTGTTCATTTGGGTGATAACATGACATCCAAATAAATGGTATTGAAGCCTATCTATGAACACGCCTTATTTTTAGTCCAAGAACGTGGTATAGATCTGAATATATAAGTTCAAGGGGGTTTTGTCCTATTCTTTAACCAAGGTAAAAAAAAAAAATTTAGCCGAGGTAAAAAAAATAATAAAATATTGTCACCAACTATTTGAATTTTTTAACCAAGGGTGTTTTGTCCTACTTTGCATTTTAACTTTGGGGGTTTTGTTCAAGGGGTTCTATACTCATATAACTTTGTGGGTTTTGTTAAAGGGGTCCTATACTCATATATACACACGCACACACAATGTATTCTGGTGTTCATTTGGGAGATAAACATGACATCCGAATAAATGGTATTGAAACCTATCTATGAACACCTCTTTATTTTTAGTCCAAGAACGTGGTATGTATCCAAATATATAAGTTAAAAAAAGAGCTGTGTTCATAGGTTTCAATACAATTTATTCAGATGTCATGTTCATCTCCCAAATGAAAACAGCTGAAACAGATACAAGATAAGCATAGGTTAACTGAAACAAATACATAGATTAATGCTAGTAGCAATTATTATCTGCCCACTTCTTCCAAATCTCCACATTTGTTTGCTAAAGACTGAATCTCCTTCACTTTCGAGTTAAGAGCTCCTGTCAGCCATTCACATGTATTCTTCGATCCAGCTAACTCATCTTTTTGTACCATAGATGATGATGACAGTTAATCTAGAGTCTTTTGTAGCTTATGCAACAGGAAATGTTTACGTTATCTATGAGTTGGTAGAGGCAAAGGAATTGGCCAAAAATGAATCCATATATTAGAAAAGACATCAGATTGAATTAAAAAATGTAACTGCACTTTAACTGAAGGGGTTTTGTCTGAGGGAGTTTGTCCTAAGGTTTTTTTTTTCTGTACCCTGTAATTTATTGCCTGGTTTCATGCTCAGAACTGCTAACTGTGAAACAGTGATAACTTCTTTTTTTTCTTCTGGTTTGTTTTGAAAGTTAACATCTCATCTATGACAACAAAACACAAGAATAAGATTCTCAATGTGAATGAATAAACTTTATTTTCACATGAAAGTCACCAAAATGGTTTATTTATTTAAGCATGAGAAAATAAAAACTGATTTTGTCTTAATTTTACTCTGTCTATATTAGTGATGTACTGGAATATCCATCCGATTGGATATCTGCACCGGATTCACAAAAGATTATCACTGCCAACATGTGAATCCAGCAGTGAAAATTTTTTGTGAATCCGGCACGGATATCCGACCAGTACATCACTAAACTATATCACACTGAAGCAACCAGGGTTCTCAGTATATAGCATTGTAAATATGCATGACATACTATGAACAAGCCTGGCTGCTGCAGGGTCAAACTCCAATTCTACTCCGACTGAAGATGATTACTGCAACTTTTGTATTGTATATATAATAAATAAATTTGTAGATATGTAAGACTTGTTTGTTTGGCTCAGTCGGTAAGAGAGCCGGCTACCAATCACTTGAATTTCAAATCACGGTAGGGAAATGTTAATTTTATAAATGTATTTATTAGAATGAAATAAGCCCTTGCGTATTTCTAACATAAATTTTGGAAGATATGTAAGACTTATCAATTTAACTGCCTACTGATCAGTTGCTTGTGTTTTCAAATCACGGTTGGGGAATGTTAATTTTACATATCAGTTTGGTTTAACGTGATGACACAGACAAACAGTTAAGAGTTTATTCCCCTAAATTTGGTGAGGATTGTTGTTGTTGTTATAGTAGAAAAACAAAGTCAACTCCAGACCTGGATTGGAGTTCGACAAAATCACTTGGTTGTGATTTCGAATCATGGTAGGGGAATGTTAATTTTACATATCAGTTTGGTTTAACATGACGGCACAGACAAACAGTGAAGAGTTTACTCCCCTAGATTAGATGAGGATTGTTATTGTTGTTGCTACAGTAGAAAAACAAAGTCAACTCCAGACTTGGACTGGAGTTCGACAATTAAGAAACGGATTAAATTAAATATCAAGATAAATATTTTGAAAAGATTTCTCTTCTATATGCAAGCACTGATGGCTCCGACAAGATGACTGAGGACATATTCTAAAATTAGTGACATAAAAGCTATATCTGTTGTGTTGTGATGAATTTGAAAGTCACTTAACCCGGGCGATTATGATGAATTCGAAAGTCACTTAGGGTGAAGAGGTCGCATTTGTGTCTTGCGTGCGTGTCCGCCATTTGCAATGTCTGAGAAAAGCTAGTGGCGCAGGAAGCCGTTTTTAACAGCTTCCCAATCATGAATATGCACGAGTTGTGACTTATTTAAGCACATGAAAGTGGAGGCAAAATCAGTTTGCATCCGATTGTCGTCGGGAAAAGGCGGGAATAGGCTGGCTTGACTTTTGATTGCGACCTATGCGTATGGTGACCCATGTGTCCCATAATTGACTGTTATCCTGTTTTGAAGTCATTCTCTGTTCCTGTGGTGACCCCATTCTGAATTCATTCCCTGTTCCTGTGGTGACCCTGTTCTGAAGTCGTTCCTTGCTCTGCAATGTTGAGCTGGTCCCCTCGCTCGAACAGTGGTATAATGTAACTCTCAGAGCAGCGTCTAAAACTATTTCTCTTATGTCAACACTTATTAGAGGAGCATCTGTTTTTCCTTGTTTCTTGGGGGGTGGGTATAAAAGGTGTGCAACTTGGGACTCGTTACTTTGGGATTTGTAGAACTGTACGTTGCGTTGAATTATTCTCTTTGTTACCTTCAATTTTATAATGTGTGTTTGCAAAAAGAAAAGAAAAGAAACATACACTACAGTCTTATGCCCAACCGACTAACATCGGATCCCTGATACGCTCCGAGGTCCCCATAAGGGATTAATAAAAATTTTAAAATTGAAAAAAAACATACTAACGTTTTTCGAGTCTTGATAGCCTAAGAGACACCAGCATCCAGCGTGAAATCCTGTTCCGCTTAGTTGTTTGTGTTTATCTGGTTGACTAAGATCTGACTATATATATATACAGTGTATTATGGTCCCGAACCCCACCAAAGCAAGCCTAGAATCATTTAGAAAAGGCGTGTCATCACAGCACAGTACAATACTGTAGAGTATTTACATTTTGGTAACTATGATATTTAGTAGATTTATGTGGATGTAAGGAAATCTGACAGAATGATAGAGGTAATTTGACAATGTGGAAATGAAAGATTGAGAAAAGCATGTTATGTCTCAAACATTTATCATGAAGATAATACCTATATGCATTTCGACGCTGCAAGCGGAGTCATCAGAAGACGTTTGAACATTGTTGGGATAACTGAATGAAGTGAGAAATGGTTGTTGAGTATGTACAATATAGACGTTTAGGTAAATATGTTTCATGGGATCTATGTTGTGCAGTATGTATATTTCACTTCACCATAATGGTCGGCTTACACCCAGGTCGAGTTGCGTCCATACATTCAGAATGTAACCTGAATGCAAGTTGATGCATCGCTGTATATCTAAAACCACCTTCACTTTTCCTTGTATACAATAACATATAAAGAGCAGTGATGTACCGGAATATCAATCCGTTCGGATAACCGAATCCGTTCGATTCCAAAGTAAAAAATTTAAATCCACGTCTGTTAAAAAATGTTGGATGGCTAAAATTTGAAACTGGTGGCAGTGATAATCTTTTGTGAAACCGGCCCCGGATATCCTATCCGATCGGATTGACATTCTGGTACATCACTAATAAAGAGGTTATTGATTTTACTGAAGCAGTTGATTATAAATAACTTTACCATTAGAGCCTGAAACTTGAGAAACATTTTTGTATTCCTTAAAATATACCTTTATTCTGATTGGATTGCATTAGATCATCTTGACAACTTTACCAACTCATCATCAGTTCCTGTTACAGCCTAAACCCTCTTTCTAGCTATTATTTGCCAGTATGTGCAATTTTTGAGGTTATTATAGCGTCTTTAGTTCTTTTATCTTGGTGTATCTCCAATGACTTCTCACCATGTAAGCTGCTTATCATGAGTAATATCTTTGATCCATTGCACTTGAGGTATTATTAGAAAATGTTTAACCCATTAACTGCTGCAGAAGCAACACGGTTGCTATGTTCTAACTTTGATTATACTTGGTGGTGCAAAATAGTTTGAACAGTTTGTTTTCTTTGTAAACAATGGACACTTCCACCTAAAGTTACAGACAGAGACATAGAAATGAGCAGAAGTTGTCTGTAACTTTAAGTGGAAGGGTCCATTATGTGACTGATGGAAATTTCTGTCAGTTGAGTCATAGAACTGCAATGACTGGAATTCCAGCCGTCTGCAGTTAATGGTTAACAAACAGTATTGACAATTGGAGAGAAAAAGAATTCTGTTTACCACCATCACATTCGGATAATACACCTGAAGAAGGCTGTAGAATGGATCGGCCGAAACATTGTGTTAACATCATCTGAAAAAAAACTCTTTGAGTGAATCAGTATTGACCATTTACCATTGGTCATACGATCTGATGGTGACATCTCTTCTCTCACCATTGTTTTAGCATGAGCTGTTCTAGAGTATGACGTATGATGTTGATGCTTTTTGCATGTTATTTCAAGCTAAAGATCTTTATCAATTCAGTATTAAAAATGTGTTATCTCTCCTCTTTCTTGGGTTATGGTTAATGAGCTGGTGATCCAATGCTGGGATTTGAACCATAAACCTTACAGCTCTCAGTTCAATAGTCAAACGAATCAGCTATCACTTTATACGCTATCAGAATGTATTCATTTCATTTTGTGAAATGATTTACAGTTAATGAGTCTCACCTACCCAGCACTGGGGAATGAACTACAAGCCTTTATTATCTGTAGTGCAATACACTCAACAACTCAGCTATTAATCTGGGATGCAACCATCTGTAAAAACTCTATTGATTTCTTCCAAGTTTGAAACTTTTCAAAATGACAATTAAAATATGAACTAACGATCTTATTCATATTTTCTTCTTCTTTCTTCTTCTTCTTCTTTCTTCTTCTTTCTTCTTTTTCTTTCTTCTTTTTCTTTCTTCTTCTACTTTTTCTTTTTCTTTCTTCTTCTACTTTTTCTTTTTCATTCTTCTTTTTCTTTTTTATTTCTTATTCTTTTTATTTCTTCTTTCTTCCACTTTTTCTTCTTCTTTTTCTTCTTTTTCTTCCTCTTTTTCTTCTTCTTTTTCTTCTTCTTCTTCTTCCCCCCCCCCTGCCACTTTACTGACCTGAATCCTCCAAGAGCAATTTAATCATTCTGCCCAGCAAATTTCATAATCCATGATTAAAATAAACTTCTTTTGTCAGAGATATTTAAAACAAAACTCCCCATTACTGATTGCTGCAACAGCTGGTCTGCTTCTATTTTGGACTCTCTTTCATCTTCTGTACATCTTATCTGAATTCAACTAAATCTAAAATGCCTCATAAAATTTTACATTCAAACCTTCTTCTTCTTCTCCTCCTGCTTTAAATAGAAAGAACAAATATGTTTTATCAGTTTTATCTGCATTCATAATTGCTCTAATTCTGTTCTTCCTCTGAGAACTATCGGATTTAGGGTAATGTGTCCTAAAAAAATGAAAATTTTAAAAATTAAATAAAAACTAGCATTCAAAGGGAAATTGGAGGTGATCAATTAAACAGTTAGAAAAAGGGGTGATCAATGAATAAGTTACTTCTCTTGCCTTTTGTTGGGCTGTGATCACTAAAAATGGTCTGAATTTTCAAAAAACAAGCGGGCACAAACTAGTGACCAACTTAGCATAAACTTACATTGCATATTGAACCCGCCATCTAAAAACCTATTTAGGTTTTTTTTTTCAAAAAACAAAAAAATATTTTCCCTGCTGATTGAGGTGTGTGCGTGTGTGCAAAATTTCAAGTTTCTGTTATGAACGGTGACCAATTTAGCATAAACTTACATTGCATAAACCTCCCTCTAAAAACCTATTATGGAGGGGAATTTAAAAAAAAAAATAAAATAATTTCCACTACTCATCGAGGCTGGGTGAAGTCCTGATACATAGATAGATACAAATATCAGAACATATGAATAACTTAAACCCAGCAACAGTATTTAAACCAGTGTTGTGGGTAGCTGTGATTAATAACTAGTGAAATGAAATCCATTTCTTAATCCAATATATCTACTTATATAATGAAGAGTGTGATTTCTTTTCTTCTGTTTCTCTGTCTGTAACAATGGACTCTTCCACTTAAAGTAACAATTTTGCTGATGAAAATATTTCCTGTCAAACCATTTGAAACAATGGACTCTTCCACTAATAGTTCAGTAGTTTCTTTTCTAAAAAATATTTGATGTAATGTCAAAAAGTTGATTTGTATTCTACTACTAACATGGATGTTTTTACACTTTAACTGAGTGATAAGATTCTGTTTACAGTTTGGGCATGTAGACTGTAGACTTTATGACTGCATGTACTTACTTTTCTACACGCACAAACATCAATACGGATGTTCTGAATTAAAACTAAAAGTGCACTGTTTTTTTTTAATCAGCTTTTTAAGGTCTGTTGATGGCCACAGGCCTTCCCCAAGAAAGTGTGAGACATGAGGGGTGATGAGCCATAACCTGCTATCATGGCCCAATGTTGGCAGAGGGGAAGAAGATGGATGGTGACAGGTCGTTTGCATCCTGGACAACTGTGTGCCTTGTCATTAAGCGATTTTTAACCGAAAATTTGGCTTTGAGAATATTTTTGGAGACGGATACTAATCTTTTTTTTTTTTTTAAAGAAATGAAATTTTGGGGCAGATCCTAGACTTTTTTTCCTCCCTATCAAAAAACAATCCCTGGATCCACCCCAAAATGTAATCAATTCTTCCTTAGCCCATGGCCCACCATTTGACAAAATGCCATTGAAATTCATTGAGAACTTTTGGAGATATTGTGGGGACAAAACTGATTTTAGACCAAACTGATATTTGACAAAGCGATGTAGATAAAAGTACTGTAAACCCGACTGGCACACCTCAGTGGTAAACAGGAAAGAGATAAGAGGGTGATGCTGTGCAAGTCCTCATCACTACAAAACTATCGACAAAGATTTCTGTTCAAGTCTTTTTTCTTCTTCTTCACATTCTTCATTGTTTAATGGAAACACACTCTTTAAATCTCCAAATTTAAGAAAGTTTATTTGTTTAAAATCTCTTGTCTGAGAATAAAAGAGAGAAATTGATCTGACCTCCCCTCTCCTCACTAAATTTTAATCATCAGCAACAGCTGCTGCTGATTGAAACAAAACTGTGGTCTCAAGCTTGATTGTTATCTTTGTCGGACCTCATTTGTGGTAAAGCCAACCGTAGACCCGAGCTCATCGGTGCTTTGCTCGGAATAAAGATTGATATCATATGACACCAACCAGTAGATGTAACCAATTGCATGAATGGCTGAAGCAAATTTTCTGATGAATAAAAACCATCATTTCTGTTCATGTGAATCTTCTCCAGAACCATATCCCATCAAGTGACCTATGCTCAGTTGTGAGATATAATACACCCCACTCTTCAGATTTCTTATCTCTTACAAACTGGGGGTGGGGGATGTTTTACCAAAGGAAGTTGTTTCCTCTTTTACTTAGTACTCATCATATACCACTTATCACCCCCC
>VCCN01004110.1:3379028-3394113 GCA_006491835.1 Architeuthis dux | reverse complement strand
CGCAAGATATGATAACTGCATATCTTATTCATAATATAAAGAACTGTTGTCTTCTGATACCCTCTCCTCTATCTCTGGGTTTTCTTTGCTTAAATTAAGCCAAATGTGACACAAGATCTTTTATTTATGGAACACTCAAAAGTCGAACTAAATAGACACTATGATTCTTCATTCTTTTATTTGTCTTTGCCCATATCTCCAAACTGTACTTAAAAACCCGAGTTAGGTCTCCAAGGTAATTTTTCTTTTTAGAAAAAAATATGTTTTTATGGCCTTCAGCCAGACTAGAGTATGCCTTATTGAAAAGCTCATTATGAGTAGTTTGCAAGGCAGAGGATATCTTCTTTAGACATCATAGCTTGTTGGCTATGAAATAAATTGGCATATAAAGCGTGTTTTATTTTACTAACAGATCAAAACTACCAGGGAAAGAGAGGCTAATAGTTATTCTCTATTATGATTTTAATGTCTACAAAATGGCTTCAATTTTTGTTGTCTGGTTCATCCAATTACCTGGAAAAAGTAATGAATCTCAAAATCTCCCTCCTGACACTCATTTCAACTAATTTTGGGATTTCTTCTGAATTTCTGAGATGGGGAATTATCATTATTAATACACTGATTGCTCCCCTTACATTACAGGCTCTATCCCTAAGATATCTCATTATATATATATGCAAATATTCCAAAATCCGAAACACTTCCGGTTGCAGGTATTTCAGATAAAGGGTACTCAAAACTGTGTTTATGTTTGAAACAGTTGATATTGTCAATATGTTAATATATCATATACAAAGAAAGATAACTCTGTTAGATTTCTTTGTTAATGATCAGTAGTGGAACTCTCCCGTTTCGGGAGTCCTTTTTCTGATATTTTACTGTGTTCAAATCAGTTAGTGGTTCGGCGTCCTAGCGTGTGAACGTTTGAGTGTAAATAAAAGTGAATTGAAGACCTCAAGAAGTGTATGCATTTATATTGTGTTATATACAAGTTGACAGCGAACAAGTGGATCTACAGACTAACAGTTATAACCCAAATTAGTTGACCACACACACATTTTGAATATGTCTCAACCCAGTCATATTTCTGCTATTTGGGGCCAATCCCTTGTTTACTTCTTAGTTATAGATAAATACTCCATAAATATAGGATTTTGGGTGCAATCTGTTGCAGCATGACAGCTATTAGGAATATTAAGACCATTCTCAACTCGATGCTATCAACCTATATTCTGAAAGGCCTGAGGGGAGCGGAGGAGCAATCAACATTTTATGGGTCACTCACCTATTTCTTTGCTTTGAGGTCTGAGGCTCACAGTGTCAGCTTGTGGAGAAGGTGAGTTGTTAGGCGCTCTAATTCCCACAGCAATCAAACCACTAAATACAAGTGGATCTCAAGGGGCAGAAATTGATCTTGAGTCTAAACGGTAGCTGGTCCACCTCATGGGTGAGGAAGGATGGAGTCTGAGATGAGTCTCAGCCTACAGTGGTTTGGGATGATCTCTTTAATTAAGATAGCCTTGTGCCATGTGAGCATTCTATTGTCACTCACTAGCAGAAATATGCAAATGTGCACCCACCAAAAAAAAAAAAAATGCAGATAAAGTGATGACAAGTTTGCATCACTTTCAAGTACAGAGTTCAACCCGATGTGGCTTCAGCTACTCAACAGGGACAAGGTATGGAAATCTAAACCTGACAAGGCAAGGATAAAGAAACACTGAATCCTAAGTTAATAGCGTTGCTTCCAAACCTCTGTTTACCACCATCACGTTTGGGTAGTACACCTGAAGAAGGTCGGAGAATGGATCAGCCGAAACGTTGTGTTAACAGAAAGTAATTGAGTACCAAAAACGACTTATCACTCCTTCTTCTAGCCTTTTTTATTATTATTAAACTTCCATGCAGGAAAGGATATGCAAAATTATGAGTTTGGGGGATGGATTTGAGATGGAACCAAAAAGAAAGAAAGAAATCATGTCATATATGCATAAAAAGTTTTGCATGTTGCATGACGTTCAGGCTAAATGGGAATAAAAGTTAAAAAAATATTGGTAAACATTTTCCAAAAGTTGAATTTTTTTTTTATTGTCAGTTTTTAAAATTATTTTGTTTTCAGACATCTAAAAAAATAAATAAGAATAATCATGAATTGCTGTGCAATATATTAAAACCAATTTTTTCTCATCTTTTTAATCCAATTCTTTTCAAAATAGGTTAGGATGAATGTTAAATGCAAACAAATATAGTAATTCAGGAAAAAATATATTAGGTATGTAAAAGAAAAATTGTTTAAATTTTGTAAATATTTCTTTTTGTGGCCTATTTTTTGGTTACTAGTTTATCCCTGTGAACAAATCCCTGGATATATTTGAATTTCTATGAGATGATTTTATTTTTTTTAGAAAAGAAACTACTGAACTCGGGTGGAAGAGTCCATTATTTCAAATGGTGGGTAGGAGATATTTTCATCAGCAAAATTAAGTGGAAGAGTCCATTTTTATGGACAGAGAAACGCAGAAAAAAAATCACTGTTCATTATTTATATAGATATTAATGATAATTATAAAGACATTTTTAATTTAGAACCTATATTTGTTTGGTACCGGTGTGAGCGATTGTAAAATGAGCGGTGTAAATAAATAAAGAAATGAGCATTGTGTGCTGATCGAACCCAGGTCCACCCTGCAAGCAGCCTTATATGCAGGCTCTGCTATACCACTGAGCTAATGGCAACTCTCATGGTAGGCAGGAGTTCTGAAGTGCACATATTGCTCATTCTTTTATTTACGAGTGTTTTTGGCACGAATATATGTGTGGTTCTCTATGCTGACATTATGAAATTCATCATCAGTATCATATTCAGTCAGATATAAAATTCATTGATATTAATATATGAGGTGTGTCTTTTAGAAAGATTTACAGGGCATAAAGATTCATTTTAAGATAATAAAGGCATTGCCAAAAGAAATATTAGATCATTTGGTGAAGTATTTTTAATGGGAAGAGGATCATTTGTTTGTTTATTGGGATCATGTTCACATCAGGCACCCTAAAAATTGTCAAATTGAAAAGGGACACATTTTGCCTTGACACCGGTAACAAATTCCACATGTTAACATTGAAGAAGAAACAAGCCATACTGAACTGGTGTCGCTAGTCTGTTTCTGAAATGTTTGAAGTTACATTCAATAAAAAATTTTTTTTTTTTTTTGTTGAGGCAAAAAGTTTTAGGATGCCTGATGTGAACATGATCCGTTCATTGTGCTGCTCTTTCAGCCTTATATTAGAAACCATCAACCAAAGCTGTCAACATAGTTTTCTTCAGTTTTCAAGTTGGTCTGGCTGGCTATGTATGTATCACCTGTACAGTCTACACCAATGGTGCTAGAGGGCTGAAAATCCAGCAGCATTCAAGTGATTTTTTTTTTAGTGATCACTGTCCAACAAAAGGCAAGAGAAGTAACTTATTCATTGATTACTCCTTATTCCATTTTTTTAATTGATCACCCCCACCCAATATGATGTGCTATCAAAAGTGACTAACGAGAACTGTTTTGGGGTTTGTTTTTTTTTAAATTTTGTTTGTTTGCCAATAAAAAATAATTAGAGAATGCCTAATGGTTGAATTGTTCTGAAGATGATGCAAATAAACTATGAAATAAATTCATCCAAATCTTTATTCATTAATCAATACTGCATTCCAGACATTTCAAAATTTATTTGGCCACTGAATAAAATATCAAAATTATTAAAACTTAAAAAAAAGATAATTATTTAAAAAAAAAAAAAAACTGGTAAAGAAAGGATGAAAACATTAACTAATATTTTTTTCATTATTATTTAAAAATTTTTATGACATTTTACCTTCATCTTAATTTTATTAGTTATTTAAAACTAATTATTTATAATACTTCATCTAATAAAAGCAACGAAAAATGTAATGATATTTTTTTGTTTTTAAATCTTTATAAACCTTCCCCATTTTTCCTCTACAGATATTTCGATGTCAAGTATATTCTAGTACCATCAACTATTTATTGAGGGAATTAAGGATAAATTCTTTTTGTTTTGCCAGTTCATTAACTGCTGCAAGTAATGATATTGGTTATTGTTTGTAGCATCTTCATTATTAATGATTGTTTGTAGGATCATCATTATTAATTCATGCCGGCCAATTACACATCTCCCATTTGAATCATCACTCGAATCTGGTGAAAGATTAGGATATGAAAATGAGGCATGAAATACTTGCCCTAAATTTAGCTAATAATAGCATCTATTCACAATACTACCTAATTATTTTATCCCAAAAGTCGAAGAGAAACAGGTCTGGTTAGTCACTCAATAGAAACCGTCACATG
Source organism: Architeuthis dux (assembly GCA_006491835.1). Lineage (NCBI taxonomy): Eukaryota > Metazoa > Mollusca > Cephalopoda > Oegopsida > Architeuthidae > Architeuthis > Architeuthis dux. Next base: position 3,389,749 of record VCCN01004110.1, on the reverse strand, counting down.
ACCAATGTCTTTTGGCAGCATGCTGTGTTTGGGTTGATCAATTAAAAAATTGGAATAAGGAGCGATAAATGAATAAGTTACTTCTCTTGCAGTATGTTGGTGCTGCGATCGCTAAAAAATGTCTCTCAGCTTGTTTTTTGAAAATTCAAACTAAAGGTTCAATTAGCATAAACTTATATTGCAAATTGAACCCCCCACTTTTGTTGGGTAGTGATAACTAAAAAAAGTCTTAATTTTCAAAAACCAAGTTGATACAAAATAAGGGATCAATTTAGCATAAACTTACATTGCAAATTGAGCCCCTTACTAAAAGCTGATTTAGAGGGGGAAATTTTGAAATAAACAAAATCGTTTTTTCTCGACATAAGGAATAAATGTTTAAATTTTCAGCCCTCTGGTTCCATTGGTGTGGCCTGTATACGCGATACGTACACAGCCAGCCAAACCAGCTCAAAAACTGAAGCAACCTATGTTGACAGTTTTGGTTGACGGTTTCTAAAAATCATTTTCTCAGAATAGTAATGTATCAAAGACTATCTTTCCTATTTTGTTGCATGTGTGTTTATTGATTATTGAACATTAGTAGTGCTGACACTGGAACCAAACATTGAACGCTTTCTGTATGTTTATCAGGATTACTTCTTTCTAACCATTATTAATTTTTGACTAGGACTTTCTTTAAGTACTTTCAATTATTCAGACACTCAGTCTACGACAGCAAGTAAACAGTGCAGATCAGAAATAAAGATTAAGCTCTAGGTGACACTCAAGTTTGCGTCTCTTTTACCGCAGAAAGTTACTTTTGTATGGCACTGTGCTACCGACTGTGCTATTACAGGGTGTTAGCCAGGAATTTGATTTTCCCCACTGTTTTTATGGGATTGGGAAGTTCTCCGAGGTTCACATTTTTGAATTTAAAAAAAAGCCTAAAATGTCTGAAAAACACCAACAAAGACACTAGAAGTGTTCAGAAACACGCCAAAAATGGCCACAATGATCAAAACAGAGCACAGCTTAATTGGGAACCTGGAATTAGGTTTCTATTGGGAATTAGCCGATAAACAGCTAGTGAGAATGCTGGCTAACAGTAACACCCTGTACTAGAAAAAGGCCTAAAATGCCCGAAAAAACACCAACAATGGCCAAAAAGACACCAGAAGTGTTTAGAAACACGCCAAAAATGGCAAAATTGTTAAAACAGAGCTCAGCTTAATTGGGCATTCGGAATTAGGTTTCTATTGGGAATTAGCCGATAAACAGCTAGTGAGACGCTGGTTAACAGTAACACCCTGTACTAGATGAATCAGGATTACTTTTATCCAACACAAATCAAATTTTTCTTGGTGAATTGATTTCTTTGTGTTCAATTATGAAACGATGCCAAAAACCAAATTTCTTTTTCATCTCCCAAAAGAAACCCGTTTTTGCTCCGTTCATTTCTGTACTCTGCGTCCTGAGATCATGTCTTTTGAGATTCAGCAAAGCAGATGAAAGAGTTTTCAAATTCTTTTAGGGGGAAAGTCCAGCGTTCACCTGAACCCTTCTCCCTCTTTTTTTTTGACCAAACTCAATCCGAACAAAATCGTTTACTCTTCAAAGAAAGAACCGAATTTTTTTAGCATTTGCTCTTATTTATTCTTTTCTTGATAACTGTTTTTGTTGTTGACTTTTTCCCATCTTGGTTGCTACATTGTGCACTTGAAAACACAACTGCAGATCTGAAGTCAGGCAATGATATAGATTAAACTTTTGGCACAAGTTTCATGTTTTCTATATTGCATGATCAGTAATTTTTTAAACACAAGCACGATAATAAATGCATATATATCTTTGGCATATTCCTAGTCTAAGAAGTTAGAATTTTGATTTAAAAAATCAAAAAGAAAAATCTTTTTAGATGTGTTCAACACATCTCTATAAGATGCTTTTTGGTCTGTCGGTCAGTTCCGTTTATGTAAAGAACAGAAAGAGGGGGTATTTTCCAGCTACTATAATGTCAAGAAGAGAATGTGTGACATCATTAAAACAACATCCATTCTGATCAATAGATGACGAATCAAGTGTTTGTTTTTACAGTGTTGCCAAGTATCGTTTGTTATTAATAGCTAAAACTGTCTTAAAAATGGTTAAAATCAGCTAAACTTTTCAATTAATAGCTAAAAATTGCTTAAATTGGCTAAATTTTCCAATTTTCAGTTAACTTTATAGCTAAAAATGTTATATCTACTCATTTAAAACCCATTTATCAATTAAAATAACCATACACAACGATTCCAGAACAAATTATTGATAAAAATTGTACACTTACTTATATTTAAACTTACTGTTTTTTTTTAATAGCCAGATTTTCAGGTGAACCGTCCTCACCTTCCGCTTCCTCCTGCTACTACTAGCGCAACAAGTAATGCTACTACTACTTTGTTTAGAATCCCTTTGAAATCAGAAATCACAGATATGGATGTAAGGATGGTTGAATTTATGGTTCTTGCTATTTATTTTCTTAATCTACATTAAGCCATGTTTTTCCATGTTTTACAAGCCATAGTTACTAAAATTGGTAAGGTATAAAAGTGATATTTAGATTTCTGGCTCCGAGTCTTTGTGAAAAGAATTTCTTCTTTAGGATTTGATTGATTGAATTCCTGTTACAACAGTTCTGGTCATTTTATAGTAATAGGGTCCAAGGGAGGTAATCCAACTGTGTGGAGATAATTGCAAGTTAAACCATGTTGGTTACAAAGTTTCTTCCCTTTACAGAATATATGCACTTAACAGAACAGATTCATGCCTTTCCCAAGGGCATTAGTACAAAGTGGGAAAAAACCCATCTCAGCCTGAGTTTGAACCCAGCCCGCCAATTCTACTCTCCATGCTGTTAACTATTAGGCCACTCTGCACCTCTGAGAAATCATTGATCAACTCTAATATTCAAGAGAAGATCTCATTAACTTCAGCTTTTCTCTGATCTGTTTGGTTATTAGAAAATGTCAACCAAAACTGTCAACATAGGTTTCTTCAATTTTCAAGTTAGGATGGCTGTGTAGGTATCATGTGTACAGGCTGCATCAATGGAGCTAAAGGGCCGAAATATTTAATTTTTACTCCTTATGTCAAGAAAAGATTTTTTTTTTTGTTTTTTGAAAATTCCCTCCCTGAATAGGTTTTTAGTGGGGGGGTTCAATTTGTAATGTAAGTTTATGCTAAATTGATCCTCTAGTTTATGTCTGGCAGTATTCAAGCTTTTTTAAAAAAAATTCTTACTTTATTAGTGATCACTTTCCAACCAAAGGTGAGAGAAGTAACTTATTCATTGATCACCCCTTTTTCCAATTTTTTAATTGATCACCCCAACACAGAATGCTGCCAAAAGACATTGGTTACGTTTTCTATTGAGTGACTAACCAGACATGTTTTTCTTGGTTTTTCTGTCATTTTTATATGGGTGCAACATATGGCTGTTGTTAGGCCTTTGTCCAATAACAGATCCTAACGATGATTCTATAATCAAAAAGTTACTCAATTTTTCTTGTTCTAAGGACAGGTCCTTGTACTCATTCACCTTCTCACCCAACCTTTTCCAGCCTTGAAAAAAAAAATCCAGACATAATTAACGCCATGTTTTACATAATTTCTATTGTCTAGTCATTTTTTTTTTTTTTTACTTCCTGTTACTAATTACTTTGGCATGTGTCAGAATTTTTTAAACTTCCTCCTTTGTTACAGTTATCGGTCTCGAGCCTCTTATAGTATGTTTATTGTTTTTGAAGGTTGTTATAGAAACCGTCAACTAAAACTGTCACAATAGGTTTCTTCAGTTTTCAAGATGGTCTGGCTGGCTCTGTATGTATCATGCATACAGGCCACACTAATACAGTTTCAATGCTGTTGAGTTTGGTCATAAATAATATCTCATAATATCCATTTTGATTGTGTAATGTTCCACTAGAAATAATAAAATCCTGCTATGTTTGGTTTAGAAGACAATTAACTTTCTATAACATAGTGGTAGGGGTGTACTTATTTATGGCTGATACTGTATATGTTCTTATTAGAAGACATTGTCACACAGTTGTAACTGATATAATTATCCTGAATGTATTGTTAAAACACACATACACATACACTGTTCTGTTTCTAGTGTTTAAGCTTAATATTTCTGGGAGCCTCCATAGAATTGGCTCTGAGCCTGATATCCTTGATGTCAGATTAAGAAAACTGCAAACGAAAGGTTGGGTTGAATAAGTGCATCAAGGCTGCTAATCTCTCAGTTGAAAGACAAAGCATTGGCCTTTCCTAAACTCAATGTCTTTATTAATAATAATAATAATGTAAAAAAAAAAGGAAATGTGGGTGGCCTTATGGTTAATGACATGGAAAATGGATTTGGCAAACCGTTCAAACTCCGGCTGTGACATTTGGCGTTGGCTTTGCACTAATTCCCTTGGGAAAGGCATGAATCCATCTCTTCTTCCTCCAGCTATGAGTAAATAGCATGGAAGTCTGGGATCTTCAGCCTTGGTTGCTCGCCAGTCTAGGAGATGGACAACTCTGATTCAAAACCGGAAAAGTCCAAACACTCGTCCTAGCAAGACAGAGGTAGATTATAATAAATAGGAGAATAAAAAACGGATAGACTAAATAACGCAGCTGCTGTCTCCACCTCCCCACGACACCTAGAGTACAAGTGGAAGATTTCTAAAAACAAAATGTAAAAAATACTCTTTGAACCTCTTTTGGTCTTTATAAATACCAACATTCAAATGACACATTCAACTTTGTAAGTAGAACAAACTTTTATATGAGACACTTGTAAATACAGACTTTTCTTTATGTAACAAATGAGTAACATTTATAAACTAGCATTCCAAGGGAAATTATGAATCACCACCACCCATATATGCTGTGTTGGGAGTGATCAATTAGAAAGTTTTTAAAAAATGGCTCTTTTGTTAGGCTGTGGTCACTAAAAAGGTCTGAATTTTCAAAAAACAAGCGGGTGCAAACTAGTGACCAATTTAGCATAAACTTCCATTGCATATTGAACCCCCCTCTAAAAGCCTATTAAGGGGGGGAATTTTCAAAAAACAAAAAAAACATTTTCCCTACTTATTGAGGGTAGTGGGTGTGCAAAATTTCAAGTTTCTACTATGAACGGTTGGGCAAAGTCTGGATACATAGATACATATAAATGTTAGAACACATGAATAACCTAAACCCAGCAATAAACCAGTGTTTGAAAATTCACTCTCTAAATAGGTTTTTAGCATTCACACTTGTTTTTTTGAAAATGCTGACTTTTTTTAGTGTTCACTGTCCAACAAAAGGCAAGAGAAATAACTTATTCATTGATCACCCCTTTTTCCAATTTTTTAATTGATCACCCCCAACACAGAATGCTGCCAAAAGACATTGGTTACGTTTTCTATTGAGTGACCAGACATGTTTTTCTTGGTTTTTCATATGGGTGCAAGACATTATTTATTAATTGATCACCCAATTTTTTAATTGATCACCCCCAACACAGCATTCTGCCAAAAGACATTGAGTAATTAACCAAACCTGTCACATAATTGTGACATAACTACTCTGAATCCTGATCCAGGTTCAGCCAAACGTTGGAACCAATTCTGTTTATGTCGGACACTTTCCTGATTCCTTTGATACCCTTCCATCATTTTCTTCCCGCAGAAGAGTTCTCGCCCTCCTTCTACTGTTTTAATTGATTGATGTTTGCCTCGGTCAAACCAGTATTTAATACGCTAGCTAATAAAATTATTTCTGTGTGTGTAGGACTTCATGCATGAGTGCACCCCCATCATCTAAAAGTGCCTTAATTAATATCTGAAATTAATTTTCACTAAAATAGAATCATGTTTCTGTGCCAGGGATCATATCTGATTGGTTGATTGCTCTAAAATGATGTTAATCATGTCAAGGTATTCATGTCATGAACCCTGTCAAATTTCATCAATATTTGTTCAACTGCTTTTAAATAACAGTTTAATTCTGATCCTTCTGGTTAGACAAGCACCCTAAAATACTAATTAGTCTTTTCATTGATGTAACTTTAAAGTTACTAGCTGTTGTATTTGAGTATAATTGACTAAAAATATTCCCGGCCTTGTCGGCTGGGGCCTAGAATACGCCGACTGCATCCCCTGCAGAAGGGCCACCTGTTTTTGCACCAAAGTCGCAAGACTCTATTAAAAATAGCCTTTCACCAAAAGTTGCAAGACTCCATTTTGGGGAAATTTAAACAGATTTCGGCATTAAATGACCCATCAAGGGTTGATATGCTGCTAAACAAATCAATATAAAAATATTCACATTCTTTTCATAGCAAAGCTGCAAAGAGCCACTAATGATCCTGATTTTCAAATGTGTTTGTTCAATCAACTGCACATTGACCATGTTCAGAACGAGTAAAAGTACAGCGTATACATACTTCTCAATTTCAAGATTTTTTGTATGATCAATGTCTACTATATGGAAACATTACGATATACTTAGTTCCCAAAATCCAGCCATACTGTATACCTAGTTCTCAAAACCCACTTCCATCACTGGCTTTGTTTTACAGCACTACAGTGGTATTTCATCATCATCATCCGTTATAAGTCCACTGCTGGACAAAGGCCCTTCCCATTTCCTTCCATGACGACCTAGATTGTGTTAACCTCTGCCACATCTTACCGGCAAACTTTTCTATCTCATTCCTCCATCTTGTGTCTGGTCTGTTCCTACTGCGTTTACTGTCCCATGCGTACCAATCGGCTAGTCTTTTGCCCCCATCTATTATCATCTCTTCTTGCTAGGTGACCAGCCCATCCCCATTTTTGCTGCTTTATTATTTGTATATCTTTTACTCTAGTCCTCCCTCTGATCCATGTTGATCTTTTTCTATCTTTTAGAGTTATCCCTAGCCTTGCTCTTTCCATGGCTCTCTCTGCTATTCTAGGTTGGTTTTCAGCTCATCTTGTTAATTTCCATGTTTTGCATTCGTAGGTCATGGCTGGTATTATGCATCCATTATATACTTTATGCTTTAAGCACATTGGCAAGGTGCTCTTCAGAATGTCTCTATTCATACCAAAAGCTTTCCAACCTATCATAATGCATCGTTTTATTTCGCAGTCATGGTCTTTCTCTAGCTTTATTAATATTTATTATATTTAATAGTATTCCATTAACTGCTGCACATTGACCTTCCTGTTTTCATGTTCAAAACGAATAAAAGTTTATTGTTCACAAATTTTCTCTTGTTAAAATTTTTACTGCATTATAATAGCCAAATCAATTCAACATGAATTGTTGTGTAGTTTAATTGTTATAAATATATGAAAAAAACAAAAAAACTTTATATTATTATAAAATATTAATCACTGCTACCCACAACAGAGCAGGTTAAACACTGTTGCTGGGTTTAGGTTATTCCTGTATTTTGATATTTATATGTATCTATGTATCTGACTTATACAAATGCATACTGAAGGCAATATATTGTCTTGTGTATACATTTATTATATCATCTTTTTACCTTCTTGTTAATCACTTTATTGCTGTGTTTAGGTTATTCATGTGTTGTGCATTTATATCTAACTATCTATGTATCCGGACTTTGCCCAGCCCTAACCGTTCATAGTAGAAACTTGAAATTTTGCACACACATTCCCCTCAATGAGTAGGGAAAATGTTTTTTTAATTTTTTTAGAACCCCCCCCCCCCACCAATAGGTTTTTTGATTTTTTTAAAACTTGGATTTTTTAGTGATCACTGCCCACCACCACAGTTTACGAGGTAAAAAGCAGCATATATGGATAACAGTGATTCATTATTTCCCTTGGAATGCTGATCATATTTTGCTCTTACAGCACTACAGTGGTGTTTAATATACAGGTATCCCATGCTTTTCGAAAGTTGCTTTTTCATTTTCACGAAAAAAGGCGAAAAGCGAAAATAGTGTTCAGCATTTGTTTTGCAGCAAGCCATTATAGAGGCAGTGCGTACCTTCTTCCTCTCTCTCCTAGTTTCCTCTACCTCCCACCACCCCAATCTCCGATAACTCAGCCTGACATACCATCATCTCCTTTTTGTGGGGTTTAGGAAGGCTAAAAAATCGTTCCCCTATAAATTAATGGTAATTGCTTGTTCACTTTACGCCATTTCGGCATACAATACTTTTTTATAGGAATGCAGGGATATTTAATATTCTCTGCTTATCTTTTGTTAAAGTAATGTGCACATGAATTAAACTTTAGTCATTTGACAAATGAGTTAATTAAAATAGTTGTTACTGCTTTATAATAGCCAAAATCAATTCAATATGAATTGTCTTGAAGTTTAATTGTTATAAATATATGAAAAAAAACAAAAAACTTTATATTATTCTAAAATATTAATCACTGCTACCCACAACAGAGCAGGTTAAACACTGTTGCTGGGTTTAGATTATTCATCTATTCTGACATTTATATCTATCTATGTATCCGGACTTCGCCCAGCCCTAACTGTTCATAGTAGAAACTTGAAATTTTCCCCCTATAAATTAATTCTAATTGCTCTGCTTTACGCCATTTTGGCTTATGAAAGGTTTTTATAGGAACACTCTGCTTTCAGATTGTGGGGGTTAAACTGTACTCTGATTATCACTACAGTGATATTTAATATACTCTGGTTATCTTTTGTTACTTAATGTGCACACTAATTAAACATGAGTCGTTTGACAAATGATTTAATTGAAATAGATTCAAAGTCCCACAAGGGGAGGAAACATTCGCTTCATTGTTGATCACAGACATTCAATTATTTCTTTAAAGCCATACAATCAGCCCATCCCAATCAAAATGTACCATATATGAAAAAAATGAGTAAAATGATATCTGTGATCATATGAAAAACCTTTCCAGGAATTTCAAATGTTCGCTTACATTTTTATCCCAACAAAACAAGATGTTAAATAATTAGTTGTAAAATCATTTTGTATAAGTATTTATGAATATTTATTTCATCTTTGTTTTGGGGGTTGTTTTATAACATTTTTAGAATGCATATTTCTGGTTCAAATCACCAAGTTTGGCTTGAATCTCTCTTCAGTGTTATAAGTTGTCTGCATTGTTAATTACCACTACCAAAGGTTTAGGTTATTCATGTGTTCACACATTTATATCTATCTATCAGGACTTCGCCCAGCCCTAACCATTCATAACTTGAAACTTGAAATTTTGCACACGCGCACACCTCAATGAGTAGGGAAAATGCTTTGTTTTTGTTTTTTGAAAATACCCCCCTAAATAGGTTTGTAGAGTGGGGTTCAATTTTATCTATCTATCCATCTGGATTTTGCCTAGCCCTAACCATTCATAGTAGAAACTTTTGTACACAAACTCCCCTCAATGAGTAGGGAAAATACTTTTTCTTTTTTTTTCTTTTTTTTTAAAAAATTCCCCTCCAAAATAGTTTTAGTGTGTGTGTCGGGGTGGAGGGGTAATTTTCAATGTAAGCTTATGCTAAATTGGTCACTAGTTTATGCCCGTTTTTTTTTGTTTTCTTTTGAAAATTCAAACATTTTTTAATGATCACAGCCTAATTTTTTAATTGATCACCCCTAACATAGCATATATGGATGGCAGTGATTTATAATTTTCCTTGGAATGCCAGTATTTTTGTTTTTTTATTACTACAGCTTCACTTACTTGATTACCAATAAAACCAACCTTTTTTTTATTAAAATTCCTTTCCTCTAGATCTGTGGTTCTTGACCTTTGTAGCATTAACCCCCCCCCCCTCTTAGTAGTCAGACCTTACCTCCATGTCCCGCTCGCATCTTCAACCAAATTAGTTTGAAATGGGTACTGCAAAAGAATGTGAAAAGAAAAAAGAAATTCAATTTATTATGTTCATCACAATATTATGTAAACACTTAAAAACTTCTGTTTACCCATCACACTCTGATTTTACACCTGAAGAAGGCCGAAGAAAGGATTGTCCGAAACGTTGTTTACACAACACAAACAACAAGGAGTTCAATCGTCCGAAGAACCATTTGAATAATTAGAGAATTTCTGTATAGGAGGCATAACCTCTGGTTAAGAACCTCTCCTCTAGGTGCCTCACCCACACTGAATTACAGTCTTTTTGGTCTCCAATCATTTCCTCTATCCATCCCCCTACCCTATACTTACAATCCCAGTTTTCCGTTGATGGTTAACACAGTGACCTTAACAGACTTTAAAACACTTTCCGAACAGATCTCCGTGTTCTTCCTCTGATTTCAGATTCTATAAGATTAATCCGGTTTTCTTTGCATCGGAGAAGCTTTTATCTACTTTTCGGATATTTCCATTTGATTTCTGCTTTCTTTGTCTCCAATACTTGACACCTACTCATCTGGTTCTAACTAGGATGGAACCACACCCACAGAGAAGAGGGAAGGTAAAAATAGATAAATGCCCTTTTGAATCTGGGGTCTTCCTGTGCATTGACAGTAATGTCTGAACATCAGATCTCATTTTTCATTCTAATGATTCTATTATTGTATACTTATTTTGGATTAACCTATATATACACTAACATATATATAAATTCATATGATATAGATATAAAATTTTCAAATATGAAATTGCTATAAAATATATCTCCAATACAGAGGAGGCCACTTGTTGTGATTACCTTTCGATGGGGTCTTTTAGATAATAATAACCAGCTGATAACATTAAGCATAG
>VCCN01004110.1:3242291-3271887 GCA_006491835.1 Architeuthis dux | reverse complement strand
TAAATGACCCACCAAGGGTTGATGTGCCATTAAACTAAACAATCAATCAAATGGAAACTCATCAATACTCTGCAAACCAGTCTTTAGTATTTGACTCAAAGACTGTTCACGACAATCTGATTACTCATCAACATTTTGATTCCCTCTATCTCTCATCTTCTTCACATTAACCAGTGTTTTTGATAAATAATAAACTCTGAAAAAAAGATGATTTTCGATAGGATGAATGCCACCCGTTTTTTAAATGTAAGATTTGTTCAGAATACTATTTGTTGTTTTGAATTCAAGTTCATGTGACTGAACTTCAACCAACAGAAATTTAATTCATGGTTGGTTTTATACATTACTCCTACTATGAACTTACACATACATACAAACATCTGATATACTCATTAATGCACTAATGTAATGAAGTAAATTGACTCTCTCGTGCAACTACAAAAACTATACCTTTTCCCAAGAAAATTAAGAAATATGGCAAGCAAATTAAAAAGACAGGCGAATTGAATCGATGAACATGAGTAATCGCACATATAAAGTTACAGCTATAATCACTGCAATTTTTAAGTGAAACAGGTTGTGGCTCTCCCAATTAAATTCCCACTGGCCAACATCAAAAGCTTAATTCAGTAAATCTAAAAAAGTAATGAATCTGATACCTAAGTTAAAATTAAAAATGAATTATCATTTAAACAAAATATATTAATAGATAAATTTCAACTAATTTCACTTGAAAAATTAACATTTGCAGCGACTGTAGCAGCAGCTGTTTGTGATTACTCATGTTCATTGATTCAGTTTGCTCGCTTTATTTTTTAATTTGCTTGCTATATTTTTTTATTTGCTCGGGAAAGGGTATAAAAGATGCTACTTACTCGCTAAGGAAAACTGACACTTACATAGAGACATCACTATATGCAAGAAATAAGCAGAAGGCTTAACCACAGAACATTTTGTTCTTTTAATTCAATGTTTGTTTGTTTGAAATAAATTCTGTTGTTGATGTTGCTACATAGTCTTATTTGCTTTAATATTTATTTTTATCTACTAATTTATGACTGTTATAATTCACCTAAGGTCTCTCCATCTGTATGTGACAGCCTACTATACCACAAAAAAATCACACAACATAACCCCATGAAATTTTCTGTGTGTACCAATGTGACCCCAGGTAAAGTTTTTAGCAAGTTAGTTTTTGAAAATCACAACCCCAAAATGGGTGTGGGGGTTACAATGTAAATTCATGCTAAAATGGACACATTTTTCGTTGCCGCATGTTTAGCTGAATCCACTGGGTGATGAAAAACTGCTGGATTGCAGAGCGAGTGGGGGCTTTGTATTGTTCAGAGAGAGGAGGGGAGAGTTAGAGGGAGATATCAGCCGCTGATAGGAAGTGCTTTGGTATCGTTCATAGAGAAGGACTGAGAATAAGAGGAAGAATGACTGTTTATTTTCTGTTATGGTGTGTATATTTATCATTTTTCCGAGATCGTTAAAAAAAAATCTAAAAAGTAACTATTATCACTTTTTAAAAACAGATTGAATTAAACACTATCTGATTTCCATCTATCTATCAGGTTTTTTTTACAGCAGTTTAACCCACCCGTTAGCGCTGACATTCAGCTAGTTGTTTAATTGAAAATGTGAGATCCACAACAAAATAAATGTGTCGTTATGGTGAAAGAAATAATAAAGTACGACTTTGTCAGCAAATAAGACTAGCTAAGTTTAAAGTTAAGATAGAGTAAACCAATACCTTCCCCATTCCCCCCTTTTGACCGTGTGTCACATTTTTTCAAAATATATTTGTATGTATTTTTCAAAAATAAATAAGTTCCTGTTACCCAATGTGGTGCACTGCAAGTATTGACTCGTGTTAAGGAATTTCTAACCACACCACACAGGCCCTGTCTAATTTGATTTACTCGGCTACTACTGTCTAGAACAAAAATGAATAAAAAGTCAAGTTTGACTTAAGCACCTCAGATAGTGGCTGGGAAAATATAATGCGGCTAATTGCTATTTACGTGAGTTTGTCTCCCACAGACGACAGATGGAATGACCGACTACCGTGGTTTGCTATTACAAAAAAAGGGCATTCACTTCCTCCATGTTACGTGATCTCCGCTCATCCTGAACCTAATTTTTGTCAATGGCTGCTATGTCTCAGCGTCAATATATCCTTTGAACCTTATCGTGAAGCCTCTCCTTGCAAGGAAAAAAATATAATAATAATGACAGTATTATTGAAGTTAAAAATGTCCAAAAAATAGTGGAAAAATACGTATAAACAACTGGTGTTTTATGTATTTATCAGATACAATCATTGTTGGATTCTTTTACATTACTGGGAAGAGCTACTTAACTCCTAAAAAAAGTATTTGATGTGGGTTAAAACAAGTTAGGCTTGCCCGGTGGATGACGTCTTTAACTGGATTAAGTTACATAAAAAACCACAAGTTAACGTCTGCAGTTAGATTATAGTTCATAGGCTCAGTAAAAGACTTAATGATTTAAAAAGTACTCTTTCTGATGAGACTATTATTTATTTGTTGATGTGGACATTTTAAACTTTAATTATGGAAGTGTATTTGCCCTCCCACAAAGACAAAATGCGACGCATGGTCTTATTTTTTTCTTTTGGGAGACCTTTTCCAAAAGTGACCCGTTCACTATTTATTTTCATTATTGTGATAAGAATCTAGCTACTTTTAGCCACTATCAGCTATTTTTAGAGCAGGGATGTCTGATTTTGAGAAAACTGATCTGGCAACCCGGCCTCTTCCAATGGCTTTTGCTGCAGATATCAAGTTGTGTCCCTAACCTTATCTCTTTCATATCTGCCAAGGTTTAGAAATTCTCAGGGGGGAGATTTCCTAAAAAAATGCCTCCCAACCATTGGAAGAAAATTTTCAATTTTACAAGCTAAAACAGCTAGTGTATTGAAAACCTATCTTAATATAATTTTAAATCAAGATAATCAACAAAATGCGGGAGACTAGGTAGGCCTGCAAATAGGAGGGAAAAGACTTTTACAGGCATATTATTTTCAATGCGGGAGATTCGTACAAATTCATTACATGTGGGTGGGGGGCTCTTTTAGTACAGTGAGGAGATGGGCCTCCAGTAACCAGATTTATACCTCTTAGGTTTCCAGCCACCAATGGCCAGAAAGAAACTGATTTTTAAAGTCCTAAAGCAAGGAGGTATGCCCTCACCATTTAGATTGGTGCAACACAATCTTCCCATTTAGCCGTAGCCTTATTTTCAAAGCTAGGGACGTATTTTTAAAGTAATAAAAATATGTATTTGTTCAGAATTTAGTAATGTTTGAAATATTTTAATAGTATTCGTTAGTAAGGCACAAGGCCAGACAGTGTGGAGCATCCAGTGGGAATCAAACTTGCTACACAATTTAATGGTGTGCGAGACTAACTTGTTAACCATGGCTCCATTATGTCTAAGTAGCAAACTGCACACAAAAATATGGTCTAGTAGGTTCTTTTTGCTTATGTGGAAGTCACACATCAGAGCGACTAACATATTCAACATAGATTTGGATATTCTGAGTATGTTGACTATCTCTCGCATTGTATTCTCAAGTAATGCATTTATTTGATCACTATCAATCTTACCTGGTTTATCTGACCATGGAGCATCATTCAGTGAGAAATCTCCGGGACAAAACTTTACAAACCACTTTTGACATGTTTGATCATAACCTTGCCTTCTCCATAAACTACAACAAATCTTTTCCGCATTCAGAATATGTTGCTTATTTTCTTCCATCAATGTTAGAATCAATAAACAAAAAGACACCAATTTTGACATTTTAGAAAATAAATGCACTCTTATATGACAGCTATCACAATACAATAAAAATTGATCTCTTTGAATAATTAAAAATGAACGCTCCTAATGCCATCTAATGACAAAAACAGAACAAACCTTTCGGCCAATACTTAACACACACATCATGGCTGATATTACTTGCTGATACCAGCTCAGTAAAAGCCAGTATTCTGGATGCTGATTTTTAAAGTCCTAAAGCAAGGAGGTAGGCCTCCCCATTTGGATTGGTGCAACACAATCTTCTTAGTCCCATTTAGCCATGTGCCTTATTTTAGCGCATGTGTTCATGAAAGAGAGACTAAGAATAAAGAATGCAAAAAGCTCAACGTGTTTGTTGAATCGTTAAATACAGTCTTTATTATTACTGGATGATGTAATTGTAACACATTATTTTAATTAAATTTAACTAGTTTTTACCTTCATCTTAATTTCAGTTGTTTTTATATGCAATTTAAATACAGCCCGAATTGAAAATTGTATATAAAAACAACTGAAATTGAGATGAAGGTAAAAACTAGTCAGATTTAATTAAGATAACATTAAATACAGCTTTTAAATGCTTTAAAATTCCCCCATGACACGCATCACTCCGAAGAACTCTTCAGCTTCACACATGTTTTATTAATTGTGACGTACTAGGTTTTATCAGCAGGGTCGTAATGAGCAGGGCCCTGGGCCCGCCCCCCCAAAAAGAATTTTTCAGATAAAAAAAGGAAATATGAAAGTAAGAATAAACCATTTTCGAATTATGCAATTATTAGTGATTTTGCTGAATTACAACAAAATTGCAGAATTTCCAAGATTTTGCCTGAAAACCAGATTATGCTTTTAATGAAAATATTTGACTGCTGAAAATAATATATTTTATAATAGAAGGAATTTCGGTTGACCCCCCAGCTGAATTTGGTTTGGTTTGGTTATCCTCTGACCCCTCCCCAAACATATGGTTCCCCCCCCCCTCCATTTTCCCCTTGTTACGGCCCTGATCGGTAATAATCCATCCCTTCTAATCTTTGTAAATATGGCCCTCCTTATATCTTGGTTCATTACATATTGTGGGGGACTCTTTTACATCCTGGTTAAAACAGTAGAAACTATTGAAAGTACTCAATCACTAGGAATCCATTATCATTTTAATCATGATCATCGGAGGGCTGTGCAAAGATATGAGAAAGGAGGGGAATAAGAAGTCCTCGTCTGTTACGTTTTGAATTTGAATGAAATACGCTTCCAAAACTGCTCCCCAAATATTCAACAAATGCACAAACACCAAAAGTAAAGAAAGATACTAAACCTTTTTTTTTTCTCTTCTCTCAGACTGTGATTTACGTCATGATTTTGATATTTTTTCCTTATGTTTCCGAAAAGAATTACCCATATTCTAAAAGAAAAATATTGGCGTTGTTAATTTATAATTAATTAGCTTAATTTTACTACGCCCCATACATAGTAACTCCTGAAACAACACTGTTTTGCCGGTGACCGAGAAAAGTCATAGGAAAAAGAAAACAAATTTTCTTTAATATCTAAGACTTGTCAATTTAGCACAGTTAGTAAGACACCAGCCTGGCAATCACTAGGTTATGAGTTCAAATCACGGTAGGGGAACGGTGATTTTTACATACCGGTTTACAACCCAAATTACGATAGGAAAGTAGATTCTACTCCTGACTTTTTTTTATCGTCAAAACTTATTTTATTACTAAAGTATTGTGTCCTTTTCCCCATCATTCAGTATTTTTGAGGTCATATGGGATAAATATATTTTTAAATGGACAAATAATCAGTTTGTAAGATCCTCCTTCCGTCCTTTCGTGTGTGTTTTTTATTTATTTATTTGTTTTGAAATGAAAAGAAAAACCCACTCGTTCTGTTCAGAAAGGTGCTTTTCACAAAATGAAATTACCTGTGTGTAACGCAGGCTGCGTTAGTGGGTAGAGACGGATCTCATACAGGTTTCTCTACTTTTTTTCCCTCCCTTACCCTCGAGTGCTTTCCTCTCCTCGACCCCCACCCTGTTAATTGAGGCTTGGCTACTTTTTAAATTTACCTTTTTAGCTACTTTACTTTACCTATCTACAAAAAAACCTGTTGGAGGTCAGAAGTGAGGAGTTTGTGTACTGTTGTTGTGTATAGGGAAAAAAATGCCAGGCGCTTTGAAATCCCATGTGAGAAAGTTACTGGTCTCTTCCCAAAGTAAAAAACAAAAAGGTATCTAAAAGTTTTTGTATTTGGTAATAATTTTCCTCGTCTTTTAACATTCTGGTATCTACGTGTCTGTTTAGTGTTACTTTGTCAAACGAAAATAAGTTTCTTACATATGTAAGTTTCTTATTTACATGTTGTATATGAGTAATCTTATAAAAAGGAAAGAACAAATACCACGCAATTAATACCTGTGTCCCAAAATAGTTGTTACATTTGCATACACTATATATTACTAAATGTAACAATTATTATGGGACAGAGGTGGTGTTTTCATAATGAATAACAAAACCAGGTAGGATCGAGGGATTATTCCAATAAAACAGGAAAATGTAATAATTGTTTTTGTTTAACTGAGGAATGATGTCTTTTTAAAATGATAAGAATCTTTTTAAAAACTTAGTAAAATTGTATGTTCAACAAGTGATATATAAAAACTAATTTTTAATTATAGAAGGCGATGTTCAGTCAAAAATTAACTACATGAATGTGATTTTTAAGATTATTAAAAGAAAAGAAGCTTGCCTTATTTTTAAAAAATACCCGTGATGAAGAAATGATATTTAATTGTTTTTAGGCCTTTGAAAGTTATTTTTTTAACAAGACAATTAATTACTTTTATCAGCAATTATTTTATACGTTGTAAAAATTTAATTTCATGACGTAATATTTTTCTATTTGTTTACAAATATTATATTCATAAAAATGTGATATTTTTTTTACCAAAAATGAAAATCTAAGTTTATTTTGAGTTTCTTTCTTGTCTTACCTTTAACACTTTTGACATAGACGTTATAAATAATTTGTTTTAAAATCTGAATGTTCGTATGTAGAGGGAATGAACTTATTTTCAGATGACAGAAACATTTAAATACTCATTAATGTCATTTATTTCTTGTTTCTTTAAAAAGGGTCAACGAAAATTATTTTTTAATTCGCGTTAGTCATTTACGTTATTTTCTGGACCTTAGTTTAATTCTCCATAAAAAAATTCGAATTTTAACTTATAATTAAATAAACTTAAAGCTCAGATTAGTTATTATTCACTCATTAATCAAATAATGACACTGGCTGTATTACTACAATCAGGCTGTAAGTCAAATATAGCATTTAATGCATTATTTCAAATGAAATGTATAACTATTTTTAGTTTTACTTCAATGGTCAGTCTTTGATGTCATTTAAAAAACCCAACTCTCCCACGAGTTGGGCCATGACCATTCATTGCACATCAGATCTAATGACGACATTGCGAATGTTGTTTTTGTTTTTGGCAAAACTTAGCGATGGTGGTCCCGATTGGAATTCTGCTGACCTCACGTGGTTGTTGTAAGTGTGTAAATTTCACACCTGCACACACTCGATGTTAAAAAAGGCGCATAAATAAAAATAAAAAAATTTTCTTTTAAGAAATAAGAGAATTTATGAAAGAAAAACAGAATTAAATACGTAAATTTTGTTTGTACTGCTTCGCTTCATAATTTTTTTTTGACAGATCACATATCTACGTGACGTCCAATTGGGACCACCTTCGTTAAGTTGTATCTTTTTTATTGAAAAAGACATAAACACGTAACTTGTCTGTTTTCTAGACTAGACAATGCAATGCTTTTACGCAGGTCACAACTTTCGCTTCCTGAAGTTTTTCCCCGACAGATCACATATCTATGTGACGTCCAATTGGGACCACCTTTCTTAAGTTGCATCGTTTTTTATTTTTAAAAAACTAAGAAAAAGGCATAAAAAGGGCAACGTTTCTTTTAGTTTTAGCCAGGTCACACCTTTCGTAATGTACTTAAAACGTTCTTGCTAGAGAAGAGAGCTAAGTTTGTGCTAGACAAGCAACAGTTTACTAGGTGACACTTCTCTGGTTTGAGAAAATAATCTCTATCAATTAGACCTGGAAATACCGTAAATTGTCCAGTTGACGACGCCGGGGTTAACATTCTTAACGTGCTTTCTTTCTCGCTGCTTACCTAATTATAAGGAATCCAAGGGTCACCTAATTGGGGAAAGGAAGACGAAGACGACTTTGTTTTTCCTTTTTGAGATTTATTTACCCTACTTTAACATTAGCTTTCAATCTCTCCTCTGCATATTGTGAATCTTTCAAATAAATAACTGTCCAGTTGGAAGACTACCCAATTTTAAAAACACTCTCTTCTTCCTAGTCTTAAATTTCTAGAAACCGCTAGTCAGAACTGTCACTTTTTGCGTACTGGCTGCACCCAGTGGCGTTTCTAGTTCTTAGAAGGGGGGCGGGGGGCAAAACTCGAAATGCATGTGACGAGAAATCTTCATTTTTATACTTCACCACGTTGATATACACAACTTATATGAATGCATTTTAAAATATAAGTATAATACTTTACTAAATTGAATAAAATACTACTAAGTCAAACAATTTTCATATAGTTGGATGCTAATTCACTTTCGCAACCCCAAGCTGTCAGATGACAAGGGAGGTTATTCTCAAAACAAAAACAAAGGGAGTTATATTTTTATGGCCTAGTTTTATTTTCTTGAAAATCTGAGATAATCAATCATATATCAGCTACACTCCTATATTAAAGCGTAAGAAAGTGTGTGTGTGTGGGGGGGCGGGGAATAGAATCGCCACTAGCTGCACCAATGGAGCTAGATGGATGAAGATTTAAACATTTACTCTTATGTCTAAAAAACCCTTTTTTTTTTTTTTTTTTTAACTCACCCTAAATAGGTTTTTAGTGGGGGGGTGGGGTTCAATTTGCAATGTAAGTTTATCCTAAATTAGTCCATTATTTGTGTTTGGCAGCATTCAAGCTTGTTTTTTTTTTGTTGTTGAAAATTCAGCCTTTTTCCAAGTTTTTAATTGATCACCCCCAACACAGCATGCTGCCAAAAGACGTTGGTCACTTGACGGTTTCTATTGAATGAATAACCAGATTTGTTTTTGATACTGATAATGACATTAAACACCATGGCATTTATGGTGGAACTTAAAACTTCATAATTTTCAGTTCTCTTCTTCACCGATTGTACAAAATGGTGCTTTTATTATCAATTTTTGAAAGCTCTTTGAAATATTATAATAATAGCCCGACAAGTATAAAAAGCTCAAATTTTATTTTTAAATTAAAAAAATATGCATATACTTATTGATATTTACTAAACTTTATATCACTCAAGGCCAATCGAGTTGGGGAAATTGCATCATACCAATCTTTTGGGTAGGGAGGCCCTGAACTAGAAAATCAGCATTTGAAGTCCTGGTTTTTACCGGAGGTTGAACTCTGATCTCTAGCACTAGTGAGAAATACATAACTGCAATAATACCTTGAATAGTGCAGTTTTTGATGTAGTATGGTCAAGGTATTGCTGTACAAATTAATGTAACTAAGTATAAGTTGAAAGAAAAAAGCCCACATTAAATTATAATTAGACCCTTGGACAGTTGTTATTTTTATTGTTGGTAAGCCAGTTGGTATTTTTCTTGTGACAAAAGATAAAATATATTAATCTCTGCTTGGGTGGCAAAAACTTGATTTTCCATTGATTTTTGGGAATTTTCTCTGCTTTTCGGATTCAATAAACAAGTTGGTTGGTTCAGCATTTTCAATTGGTCTCGTGTTCAAACATTGTCAACTGATTCTTGTATTTAATCACCTAAAAAAAATGAAGTTCACTGCTTGAAACAGGATTAACAAATCAAATGGTCAAATATGTATGGACAGACTGTCTATAGTTTTGAGAAGGGTCATTAATATTCAAAGATTTTTTTTGGACAAATTAATGTAACTAAGTATAAGTTGAAAAAAAACATTAAATTAAAATAAGACCTTCAACAGTGCAGTTTTGAACAGTACAGACAATTTTGGAACAAATTAACTGCACTAAGATATCCTGTAATATATAACATATTGTTGTTGGTTGATGATTGTTCCGATGATGTGTGTGTGGCTGTGTAGAGATTTGCATAGCAACCTGTGCATGAATGTTTTTTGTTTTTTTTAAGTGGGAGGGTCATTGCGAAAGGACGATCCCACTCTCTTGGCCTCCAAAGTCGTTTTTCCAGTAATTATTCAAATATTTGTGCATAAAGTAACAGACTAGAGGCATTTATTATAAAAATAACGGTTAATGTGCTAATATTGCAAGCTTTTATCCTTACTGGTGCTCTATTAAAATGTCCTTGTGCCAGTTAGCTTAGACCAAGAAATATGAATTAAATGACAAGGTGGTAAATGGCTCTGAACTCTTTCTACCAAACTTATCAAAACCTATCTTACTATAATTGACCAAATGCCTGTCTGTATGTGACAGGGTAACGCAGGAAGCACACAAAATATCCCCAAGAAAATTTCTGTGTGTACTAATGGGACCCCCAGGCATGTTTTTAGCAAGTTATTTTTTGGAAATTCCAAATTCAAAATGGGGTCTGTATTCATGCTCACCCCAATAATAATAATCCGATTTCCATCTATCTATCTATCTATCCATCTATATCAGGGTTTTCCAACCTGGCGATTTCAACTGTTGGGTGGGCGATGAGCAACTGAACAGAAAATGGTGGGCGATTCGAAATGTTGGTGGGTGATATAGGATTTTGAGTATTAAGAAGGTATTTCAACATATGCTACCCGAAAAAAACATTCAAAGGAGATATGCAGAGAACCTGTATAAAAAAAGGTCAGCGTTATTTGTTACCTCCCTTTGGTATTTTTACTACATCATAAAGAGTCAGTTTACGAACCAGTAACAAACTTTTATCAAACATTTTTGGTATGCTTCTGAAAATTTACTATACAAGTGGGCGGTGGAAGAATTTTCCATGTGAAAATGGGTGAAGGCGCAAAAAAGGTTGGGAACCCCTTATCTATGTAGCTGTCTGATTCTGTTGATCTGTATGTGACCCCTAAGTAGCTTAAATGGTGCTTTGTAGCCAGAGGTATTGAATTATGGTACCTCTGAGAAATGCACTTTTGATCTCTTATTGAAGCCAAAGGCCCCATTTACGCCTCCCTGCAAGAACCTTCTCAAATTCCTGCCCATAGGGCTGATTTTCAGCTAGTCCATTTAATTCTTCATACACCTACTGATCTTTTCTATACACATGCACACTTCATGCAACCTTGTTTGATTCCCCACCACGTTTCTCACTTCAACTCAACATTTGCACTGACATACATCTATTTAATCCCACCCCCTACAGTCATTGATATGGTATTAATGATTTACAACCGGATCAGATAAAATTAATTTCCTGTCCTCTCTGTGTCTCAGGAGTCATGGATCAGATTGAGCCACAGATTCTGCGGCCATAATTTATTCATGGGAATCTGCTTTACTCCACTCCACCTGAACCACAATCTTTTTTGGAGGTTTTTTTTCAAGTGCAAAAAAAACAAAAACCGCTCCTGATTATGGAGACAGATTGTCTGATAAATTCTTACCCTCAGTTCCCTGACCACCTGGATCCCAAACCACTCCTATGACAACCACAGCTGAGACCCCACAAATCAAAACCCATTCTCACTTTCTCTTCTCAACATGTGTGTATAAGAAATATCATTTGATCAACATGTTCTAATCTTAGCTTTTGCAGATCAGGAATCGTTTCTTCTCCTAAGATGAAATGTTGCTTTGTACAGTCAGAAGGGCTGGATTAGGCTTGTGCAGGACATGTAGCATATGCTATAAAGAGGCCCCAAATTAGGGAAAATCACATAAATATTAAAACACATCTTTTTACTTGCAAAGTAATTACATTTTTTCCATTTGCTATACAGCTGGATACTACAAAAAATATGTCTGATATTTCAAAAATAATATAACTTTAACTTTATCCTTGTGCAGTGGCTACGACTTCAGTTTCAAATACCTTTGTATTTATGCATTGTAAATGTATCACATAGATACAAGACTCCCATTAATTACTGTATTAAAATAACTCCAATGATATTCAAATGGTTCTTCGGATGATTGAACTCCTTAGATAAATCTGCTACGGCCGACCACATCTGGAGAGAGAACAGCGAGCATCTTCCTCTTTGGGAGGAAGTCCAGATTATTGACAGAGAACGATGTTTGAAGCAGAGAAAAATCAAAAAGGCAGCTCACATCAAAATGTCGACTAAATGCATTAGCCAGACAAGTGCGGATTTCAACCCGATGTGGCTTCCACTTCTCAACAAATCTAAACCTGACAGGACAAAGATACAGAAACACCCGGCCCATGTGCCATAAGGGCTACCCCCCCTTTAAACATAGTTGGTATTTTTTAAAACCTTTTTGCAGTTTAACTTTTTGCACTCTTTATGCGACTTCATTCGCTGAGCAAAACGTTTGTCCTGCCACTCTGATCGCTGAAAAATAGTGTTTGAGTTTTGCATTGTGTTGTCATATCATTTTCAGTCATACATGAACAGACACACAAGCTACAGACTTTCAAAGTTACTAAGTGCACAACAACTTGGCGCCCTTGAAAAAAAAATGTTAAATGTTTCCCAAGACAGGTTTTTTTTAAAAAATCTCTTTTTTCACATTCACAATTTCTTTGTGCACGTAACTGTTTCAGGCCTGACAACATTGGCAAAGATTTATTATAAGTGAACCACCATCTATGAATAGAGTTTGAATGTGGTTTTATGGCACATTAACTCTTCTATAATGGTCATGTAGTACAAAACAAGTCCTTGAAAGTAGATTTTTTAAAGGCTTGACAACAATGGCGAAGAGTTGTAATAAGTGAACCAACATCTATCAATAGACTTTGAATGTAGTTTTATGGTACATTAACTCCTCTATAATGGTCATATTGTACCAAAGAAGTCTTTAAAAGTAGATTTTCAGTTGTCTGTCTCATGTAATTATTGATTTGGATTCAATATTCAAGGTTTTAAGTTGTTGCAATCTTTTGTCATGCCAGAATAGGGTCATTGGGTTGTGTACACTTGCTCAGTGGTAACCTGGAAACATGCAAGGGGGGGGTCCCAACGTAGTGACTATATGCTGACAGATCCTTCTCTATAGGTTCTTTTTTATTGCCTGTTTCCTGGCTTGGTCGAGTGGCGGGGTGATATGACCCGGGTCCTTGGTAATGGTGTTCAGCCAGCGTTGTCTTGGTTGGCCTTCTGGACGTTTGGTAATGGTGTTCAGCCAGCGTTGTCTTGGTTTGCCTTCTGGACGTTTCCATCCAAGCTTCTTTGGGTCCAGGTCAAAGATGTTTTTTGCAGGATGTCTTTGGGAACATCCTTTTTTTTTTTTTTTTTTTTTTTTTTTTTTTTTTAATGTTCAGATATGCCAATTCTATTTTTCTTCCCGATTTCTACATTGCAAAAAGGCCTTAATCAAAACTTTTTTACAATATTAACAGGCAAGCCATTGCAAACAGATATAAATGTTAACACAATGTTTCGGCCAATCCAGTCTTCGGCCTTCTTCTGATGTAATATCTGAAGTTTTTTTAATTTCAAAGGGGGGTAAGGAACCCTTATAACATAGGATTCGGGTGTTTCTTGTCCTTGTCTTGTCGGGTTTGGGTCTGTTGAGCAGTAGAAGCCACATCGGGTTGAACTCTGCACTTGTCGACTAAATGCATTAGTCAGACATGTTTATATGAGCTGCTTCTTTGATTTTTCTATGCTTCCAACTGCGTTCTCTGAATTTGAATGTTAATGACCCTTCTCAAACTATAAAAAATATTAAAATATTTTCATAAAAGTGTAAAATAGAGAAGCAAATCAGTTTACTACGACAGCAGTTGTTTTACTGTTAATCATACTTGAAGGAAATAAGGAAAACCCATTCCGCTGAGCAATTTTCAAAGTAACTAAATGTTTATTTTATTTAATAATTTTGTTTTCTACAATCCTGAGAAAAAAAATGATAAAAATTTGATAAGGAGTGTTTGCAATATAAAGAAACTTTCACATATATAAATATTGACTGGGGGGAGAGAAAGAGTAACAATTTTCTTTAAAAGATTATATTCCTAATATTAGAAACTGTCAACATCAACATAGGTTTCTTCAGTTGTTGAATTGATCTGGCTGTCTATGTATCGCATGTACAGGCCGCACAAATAGAGCTAGAGGGTTGAGAATTTAAACATTTACACCTTATTAAATTTTAAAATGACTTTTTTTGTTTTTTCCAAATTTCCCCCCAAAATAGGTTTTTATAGGGGGGTTTCAATTTACAATGTAAGATTATGCTAAATTGGTCCCAGGTTTGTGCCTGCTTTGTTTTTTTGTTGAAAATTTGTACTATTTAGTGATCCAACAATAGGCGAGAGAAGTAACTTATTCATAGATCACCTCTTTTTCCATTTTCTTTTTAATTGATCACCCCCATGCTGCCAAAAGACGTTAGTCATGTGACAGTTTCTATTGAGTGACTGACCTGGCCTGTATTCAATACTGATCTGATTTGTGACTCAAATATGATGGATATTTTTTCAATGCATATGTTATTGGACAACTTTTCATGCTGCTAAGCTTTTTAAAACAAATTTGAATGCAGAATTGGGATAAATGATTGATTATTTTTTAATCTTTAAAACGTTCGGTACATTAATTCTAGTGATTCATAAATGTCTTTATATGTGTGCATATGTAGAATTCTGTGTGAATATGTCGGGGTGTTGGCCTGGAATTTGACTTTACTACTGTTTTTATAGGATTGGGAAGTTTTCCGAGGTCCACAGTTTTGTATTTGTATTTTGTATTCATAAAAAAACCCAAAATGACGGCAAATTTGTCAAAAAAAGACACTAAAAATGGTGACAAACACTCAGCTTAATTCAGAAATTTGAATTAGGTTTCTATTGGGAATTAGCTGTTAAACAGCAGCTAACACCCTGTATGTATATAGATATGTTTGTGTGTAAGCAATATGATATTTGGGAATGTATGTTCATGTTAGAGTGTATATCTTTGTGTCATATACCTATGATATAAAACCATACTAAAATGTGTATGTAAATATACAAGTGCGCTTATTCATGTCTTAATATATTGACAAACACAAATATTGTGTGTGTATGTATAGTTTTATAGCTTGAATGTTGCACATTTACATGTATGTTTATGTATACACATTTATCTTGTATGTTTATAATCTATGTCTTTTGGTGAAAGATTTATTTCTAGCTTGATAGTTTCATAACCTAAATACCAGTTAGAAATTCTATAAGAAAGAGAAAAAAAACTATAAGCTGGCTATCCATAGGTATAACATTTCTTGTTTCTCCCTTTCTTCTTCAAGAAAATGTAGGTGATAAAGATCGAGCATCGCCAACCCTCTTTCCTCCCCTACCGGTGGGGCTCTTCTCACCTGGTTGTCCGTACTTAATGTAGATTTTATCAGTTGTGACTAGAGAACCCGATGTTAACCATCTTTCTGTTCTTGTAGAAAACTTTTTCTGGATAAATATTTCAGCGTAAAGGATAATGTTAACTCTGAAAACATGTTTGTAAGTCGGCAACTTATTGGATCAACAGACAAGAGTCATGTTTGATTTTGTTAATATTTCAATGTTTATTTACATCAACCGCAGAAAGTTTACAAAAAGATGTGATTTTCACTGTGTTTTTTAGTGATGTATATAAAGGCTCAAATGAGATGAATAAAGATGTCTTACACCACCTGCTCTCTCTTTCTCCTACTTTATTTTAGTGATGTACCAGAATATCAATCCGGTAGGATATCCGGTGCCGGATTTTATAAAAATCGAATATCCGGCGCCTGATTTCAAAAAATAAAAAAAACGGATATCCGGCACCGGATTCATAAAAAAATCTGATATCCGAATCCGCCGGATTCCAAAGTAAAAAAAAATAAAATCCACATCTGTTAAAAAATATTGGTTGGCTAAAATTTGAGACTGGTGTGGCAATGATAATCTTTTTGTGAATCCGGCACTGGATATCCGACCGGATTGATATTCCTGTATGTAAACTTGGTTTAATGACAGATATTAACAGATTAAAGATTATGTACTTATAGGTCCTTTTATTCAAATGACTGCGATCAACCAAACACATGTGTCCTTCAGAGCTCTTGCTTCTCTAATAACCTAATGCAATAATTGCTGCTTGTTGACCAGAACGTAAAACAGCGCCCCCTAGCGGAAGTCTTCTGCCTAAGGAGAATAACTCATGATACTTAACACCATACATCACTATTTAATTTTCTCTCTCTTCATCATCTTCTGTATTATAGTTGTCCTTCTCCATATTGTCTTATGTTCCTTTTTCTTCATTCTCTCTCTCCTCATGTGCTTTGTTATTGAATGGTATAGTTTTTCCATCCTAACAGAATCATTGATGGATATTTGACTAGCAAGGTAACTTCTGACTGAAGTTAGTGTGTTTAAAGGTGTTTTGTGAGACCTGTATACTTTAACATTGTCCGTGGAGAAAATAATCTTATAAGAATATTAATAATGTTACATTCACAACGACATGTAGGTGTGATCATGCATATTAATAAGTGCATTACTTTGCTAATACTTTATTGGCTTTTATCATTAACTGCTTCAAACTGCATTATAATTGGACAGTGCAACATGTGTGCTCTTTCCACTAAGAGGCTGGTTGGCATTTATAAAAATAATAAAGAAGAGTTTGTCTCTCTTCTATAGACGGCCAAATAGTTAGTGTTAGCCTGGAATTTTGTATTAGAAAAAGCCCCAAAATACAAAAAGGGGTAAAAAAAAAAAAGCCCCAAAATGCAAAAAAGGGGTAAAAAAAAGCCCCAAAATACCAAAAAGGGCCAGAAAGACACTAAAAATGGTCAATACCGAAAAATGATCAAAACAAAGCTCAGCTTGATTGGGAAATTGGAATTAAGTTTCTATTGGGAATTAACCATTAAACAGCTAGTGAGAACATTGGCTAAAACCCTGTGGACCTAGGGGAAGTTTTTAGCATGAAAAATTATATCAATCCCCACTTGGGCTTTTTTCAGGATGTATAATCCAGCAGTTTTGACTAATTTGACTCTGATGGAAACAACACCTACCAGCTCACCATCAGTACTAAGGAATTGTTTTACTGTCATAATAACCAGCTACGATCCAGTCTTGACCTCTTATCCAGCATAGCCAAGTACTTCAGCTAGTATACTCTATCTCAGCTTGTCAGTCAGGAATTTTTCAATCATCTGGTTATTTGAGGCAAATTAATTTTCAAGGCTTTCTTGCGAAGAATAACCGAAGTCGTGTTTTTTTTTCTTCTGTGAAATAAAATATTATTTATGTTGAAAAGTGTCAAAATGTCCCTGTTGTCATAAAGGAAGCAGCAAAGATTGATTTTATGGTGACAAGAAGAAGACACAGCTGACATTGACAATTTGTCATTGGAGGCAAAAACAGATCCTTGAATCCTGGTTGGATTTCAAGACTTTTTCAAATGTTCATGTGTGGATCCATATTCCAAATTGGCCAGTTTTCATTTTCTTTTTTTCTTCTTTTCCTTTTTCTCTCTCTCTCTCCATCCCTGCTTCCACTTTCTCTTTCACTATTTCTTGTTCCACTTTCTCTTTCTTTTCTCTATCTCTCTGTACACGCTCTCTCTTTCTCTCTTTACTCTCTCTCTTTACTATCGCTCTCTCTCTTTACTATCGCTCTCTCTCTTTACTATCGCTCTCTCTCTCTTTACTATCGCTCTCTCTCTCTTTACTATCTCTCTCTCTTTACTATCTCTCTCTCTCTTTACTATCTCTCTCTCTTTACTATCTCTCTCTACACGCTCTCTCTCTTTACTATCTCTCTCTTTACTATCTCTCTCTACACGCTCTCTCTCTCTTTACTATCTCTCTCTCTCTCTACACTCTCATCCTCTTTTCTCTCTCTCTCTCATTACATTTGTTAAATAAATTTTTAAAAGTTTGTTATGATTTAATTATTCACTGCATTTATCTAAATTCGTTATGGTCCACTTGTTCGCCACATTTATTCAACTTTGTTCAGTAAATCCGAATACAGTTTGGATGGACCCACGTGTTCGTTAAAGGCGAAATTCGTTATATCGTGGTTCGTTCTATCGTGGTTCGTTCTAGCGAGGGTTTACTGTATGTATAAAAGAAGAATTGTCACCAAAATAATTAGATACTTGCACAGATCTTTGAAGAGAACTTAATTGTCTACCGTGTGCCTTTTTCCTTTTACTTCCTCTTTTCTCATATGTTTTTCTTCTTTTTTCCCCTTATTCTCTTCCCCTGTTTTGCCCTCGCTTCATGCTTTCCTCCTCTCTTTCCCTTGTCCATTCTTTCATATCTCGGCCTGTCAGAACAAATGAATCGCTACCCCTTTGTTCATTACCGTCTGTGTCATTCCCGATTTGACTTGTTTGATGTCTTCTTTAAAAGCTGCATCCTGATTTAAGTGCAACATGTCACGAATGTCTTAAACAAGTCATTTGAAAGTAAAATTAGCAGCAACAGCATTGGGGACGATTTATCAGAACTCTCCTCAAAAGAAGTTTAAACCGACTCATTTCAATTCTTAACAGAATATTGGCATAACTAATGCCTTAATTTTTGTTCTCACACTTGTAATGGTTATGTATATGTTTGTAAGTCGATAGACACGCCCGAATTGGAGGGACCCTAGGGGCCAGCCCTGTTTTTGTCCATAGTTTTATTGAATTCAGAGCAGAGAAAGAAAGGTGAATGAAAATCAAATGCATGTCTTTGCTATTATGGTTGAAATTCTCACTGGATGCTTAAAAAATGCATCTTTGTGTCTAAGTTACATTTGTAATGAAATGCACTCTGGTTGTGTGTGTTTGCGTGTTTTGGGGTGTTCGTGACCAAAGGGCCATATCGTGTTACCATGACTGGAAAGTGGATCAAGCTGCCGATGAGGTCAGAACAAAAGAAAATGTGTTCAACCAACCAGGGTGGTTTTAAGGGTTGCCGTGATTTTCAAATCGCTGGCAGTTTAGAATCAGTTAGGATCCAAATCCCAGGAGCGATGCGTCGGACCAGCAGAGGGCTTGGCTCCCCCTGCCTGTTAGGGGTGAGGGAGACGAGAGGAGGAAGGAGCCTTGATTTTTGAATTACTACCATCACTGGTAGTGAATCAGCAAAGTGACCACTCATTTAGAATTTTAACTAAAGCAGAATTCGATGCCTCAATGTGATCTGTGAACCGGCCCGGAATGAAGAATTGATGTCCGTCTGTCTGTCAACACAATATCTCCAAAAGTTCTCAATGAATTTCAATGACATTCTGTGGAAGGGTGGGCCATCGACTTATGGAGAAATGATTAAATTTGGGGGTGGATCCAGGAATTATTTTACAGTTACCTCCCCTGCATCGTAGCTATTTGTCAACTGATTTTCATTAAATTTTTAGTGACAATTGTGTTGGCAGAGGTATTTACTCTCTGAGTGCATTCTACTTCATGTTGTCAAGGTAACTTGTTTTATTCAACTATGTTTAATGATGTGGTTGTATCAACTTCAGGCTAGTCACTGGCAAGTACAGATGCGTATTTGCCAAATCTTATCTTTGAGACTACAATCCTGTGTTGAGTGTCGTGATGCCATGATACTTCTTTATTTATTTTGACATAACCAGGTTAATGTCAACTTTAAATTGACGTGATACTCCAGATAATTAGCAAATCAAAAGAATTGAAGCCGACATGCATATTAATGAGTTGGCCGTGGCTCCGAGCTATCAAAAGTGAGAACTTAATGTGAATATATACATAGTCGTGAATCTGCATATACACAAATGCATGTAGGTTGTAACGTCTATGTTTACCATGTACATGTAAATTAGGTTCCTCATATTAACATAGTGACATATTCATAAATATATGTTTCTGGTTTATTTCCTTTGGCGTCATGGCAGTCTCTGTCTCTCGCTGTCTCTCTCGTGATTATGCAACACTGTTCACCACCCCTCTCTTGTGATTACACAAAGCTGTTCATCCTCTCTACCTGCCCTCCCAACTGTCTGTCTCCATATCTCTCTCTCTGTCGCTCTGTGTGTGTCTCTCTCTCTCTCTCTCGCTCTGTCTGTCTGTGTGTGTGTGTGTGTCTCTCTCTCTTACTCTTTCTCTTACTCTGTTTCTCTTGTGATTACGCAACCCTGTTCACCCACTCTCTCGTAATTACCCCCCAACTCACCTCCTGTCCCAATCCCATGAAACCTTTTAATCACTGCACTGCACTTGCATAGTTAAATAGAATATCAATTCAGACTCGAACCCTAACAAACCATAACAAATTAATAAAGTAAATGTTTTTTTTTCTCACTCTTTTTCTCTCTTGATTTGACTTGGAATTAGAGACTGGTAAACCTGTTTCAGTTTTATTCAAAAACTAGTTTACCCATGCCATCAAAAAATGTATCTAACTTTTAAATTCATATTAAAAAATTCAAATCTTAAATCAAGGGGAATAATTTCAGATCAAAGTTACTTCCTTGCATTTTTAGGTAATTTAAATATTTTTTTGAATATTCAATTCACAAAAAAGTTCTATTTAAAAAAAAAAAACACCCAAAAAACCAATTCTATTCATTGAAGAGTTCCGCTGTGTTTAGGAGTGGTTTCAAGCAGTATATGAATTTAAGAGTTAATTAATGTACTTCAAAAATATAAAAAAACCTTATGCTGCTCTGCATTTTTAATCATCGCTACCCACAACAGACCGGTTTGAACACTGTTGCCAGGTTTAGGTTATTCATGTATTCTGACGTTTATATCTGGTATCCGGACTTTGCCCAGCCCTAACCGTTCATAATAGAAACTGAGTAGTGAAAATGTTTTTTTTTTTTTTGTTTTTTGTTGTTTTTTTTTGTTGAAAATTCCCCCCAAAATAGGTTTTTAGCGGGGGGTGGGGGTGGGGGGGTTCAATTTGTAATGTAAGTTTATCTTGTTTATGTCCAATCAGAATGAAACCGGAATTTTTACACATTTGCCAAAAAAAATATTTTAAAACAGTGAATAAAGGAGACTACTCAGTAATTAGCATTTAATACTTATCTCCCTTGACAAATGCTATAGACAGAAAATATAGCCAATCGCGTGCTGAAATATTAACACTTCGGTTCTGTTAGAAAAATTGATGTTAGTTGGTTTTGTGGGTAGCCTTTGAAACTTATGCTAGGGAACCCTTAATATTATCTGTTTAACTAGAAGAAAAGAATGTTGACAAGCCTGGCTACTGCAGGGTCAAACTCCACTTCTATTCCGACTGAAGATGATTACTGCAACTTTTGTATTGTATATATAATAAATTTTAAAAAATATCAAAATATATATTTTTCAGTATAAATATATTTATTTATTCAGATGAAATAAGCCCTTGTGTATATGTAACATAAATTTTTATAGATATGTAAAACATAATCAGTTTGGCAAGAGAGATGCCTACCAATCACTTGGTCGTGATTTCAAATCATGGTAGGGAAATGTTGATTTTATATATTGGTTTGGTTTAACATGACGGGATAGACGAACAGTGAACAGTTTACTCCCTTAAATTAGATGAGGATTGTTCTTGTTGTTCTTGTTAAGGTGGAAAAACAAAGTCAACTCCAGCCTTCAACTTGGACTGGAGTTTGAAAAGATTTGTTGCTTATCAAACCTTATATAATTACTGTTTTTTTTCTTTTTCTTCATAAAAGTAAATGTAGGCAAGGTTTAAGACAGAATTTAATGTTTTTTCAGATTTATCAACAGCTGGAATCATTTATCTCTAACATCTTCTAATAAAGTGTGTCTTTTGCAACTCCCTCCCAGACAAACCCCTAAACCGTCCTAAAAATACACTTAAAAAAAGAAACCTAGAGGAGAGGTTCTGAGAATGGAATTGCAACACCAAAGACCGAAAAGTGAAGAGAGAGAGAGAGAAAAGCAAGGTAGTGGTATGCAAAAGGGTAGTTGTGACACAACAATATTCGCTAAAGGAGAACAACTGAACTCGGTCGTCGCTATGAGGTAAAATTGAACTCTTTTGAGTGTCTGTGAGCAGAAGATTTGGTCAGGTGCCGGGGATGGTCGCTTCAGGAAACTCCAATGAGTTTTTTTCAGATACTAGTGCTTTTGATTTCCACCCTTAGAGATACCAGGATCGCTTTGCAGCCTTTTGGCTAAGATCAAAGTGTAGTATCTGCTCTTCAAAACCGCCATGGCCTCGAAATGTGGCATGCTCGGGTATCATCCTGGGAGAAGTTGCACAGGATATCTTGGCCAGCTGGTCGGGAGGCGATCACCATTAGCATGCTCAGGATTCTTCTGCCTTCTTCCTTATCCCAGTCTTCGTGGCATTTGTCTCAGTGACAGGGATTTGGGATTCTCCCCCCTCAAGTCTCTAGTAACAGGGACATGGGATCCCCCCAACCCCTACTGAATCCGGCATTAAATGACCCGCCGTTAAACAAAATAATCAATCAATCAATTAGGTATACCGTTAGCCACAGGTAATTACTAGTTTAGAGATAAAAACATTTAAGAAAAGACTCCTGAAACCTGACTTTCATTGTGTCCTGATTTTAACCAGATTTCTTTTCCCCCAAATCATACCAAATCCTTGCAACTGCTAAAGCAATTTAATTTCTAAAGATAAACCATGACAGGCTTTGGCTGTCAGCATGTGAAACTAACAGAAGTAAGAAATAATGTTGGCATGTTTTCTCTCTCGATTGGGGGTCTGCAGATTGAAAAAGACTTCTGATACAAATATTTACGGTAAATGCTTTAGAGCTCCAGATGTGAGATGAAATGGCAGCAGGCGAGATTCAGTTTTTTCTTGCTTTCTCTTTTAATGTCTGCAATTGTTCACTTCTCAGATTAAAACTGTGATGCCATGAACGTAGTACAAGACAAACATGGTTTAACCCGTTTATGTTCTTTCGTGAATCAGTATTAGGAACTGTCAATATCAGCGTAGGTTTCTTCGGTTTTTATGTTGGTCTGGCCATGTATCATGCGTACAGGCAATGCAGCAAGAGCTGAAAATTAAAAAATGGACTTGTTTTGAAAAATGTTTTTTTTTTTTGTTTTTTTTTAATAGGTTTTTAATGGGGGTTCCAATTTACAATGTAAGTTCATGCTCATGCAGAATGTGGTACAAGACAAACATGGTTTAACCCATTTATGTTCTTTCGTGAATCAGTATTAGAAACTGTCAATATCAACATAGGTTTCTTCAGTTTTTAAGTTGGTCTGGCTATGTATCATGCATCAGGCCATTAAACCAACCTTACAGTAAGGGTATGCAAAATGTTAGCAGGTGAAACACACAGATATTCGCTAAAGGAGAATGGCTGGACTCTGACATTGAGAAAAGAAGACAGGCAAGAAAGTAAAATGAGGTGGAATTGAACTCTTCCGATTGTCTGTTAGCAGAATATTTGGTTTTTTTTCAGATAGTATTGCAGTGCTTTAGATTTCTAGATTTTAGATTTAGATTTCCAGATTTTCCAGATAGTATTGCAGTGTTTTAGATTTCCACCCCAATACTGTTAGCAAACCGATTGGTATTTTACTAGTTCTGATAAAAATTAAATTGGGAGTCAGTCTTCATGGTGGTCAGTCTTGTATCTTTTGACATACACAGTATTCCAATGATTTAAGTTAGAATACTATTAATCACTGCTACCAAAGGTTTAGTTTTATTCATGTATTCCCACATTTATATATATCTATGTATCCGGACTTTGCCCAGCCCTAACCGTTCATAGTAGAAACTTGAAATTTTGTTCACACACTCCCCTCAATAATAGATAGATACATATAAATGTCTGAAAACATGAATAACAGTATGTAAACCAGTGGTTGTTAATCGCAGCTACCCACAACACTGGTTTAAATACTGTTGTTGGGTTTAAGTTATTCATGTGTTCACACATTTATATGTATCTGGACTTCGCCCAGCCCTAACCATTCATAGTAGAAACTTGAAATTTTGTACACGCACTCCTCTCAATGAGTAGAGAAATGCTTTTGTTGTTTTTTGAAAATTCCCCTCTAAAATAGGGTTTCAGTGGGGGGTTCAATTTTCAATGAAAGCTTATGCTAAATTGGTCACTAGTTGGTGCCCACTTGTTTTTTGAAAATTCAATCATTTTTTAGTGATCACAGCCCACCTTTTTAATTGATCACCCTGAACATAGCATATATGGGTGGTGGTGATTCATAATTTCTCTTGGAATGCTAGTTTATTTTAAGATGAATGGTACTGACTTACGAGAACAATAACTTTTGGGTCTAGTTTATGTACAGAACTTTCCTTACTTATATGCCTGTATCTCTTTCTGCATATATCGTTTTGTATGGATGTCATTTATAATGGAGAACATGGAAGATCCATAACTCAATTACCTTTCCCTCATGCTTTAATCTCTGATTTGCATGTCTAGGAAAAGACAAGTCAACAAAATGGACTGCTTGAAGCTTTGAACGAGAGACTATAACATTTTTGATTCTGTCTTCAGTGCTGGAAAGATAATTTGAATTCATCTGAGCTAATTTCTGAGAAGAGAAGCTCTAACATCAAAACTCAAGAAAGGTTTTATTTACTAGTAACTATCCCCATCATCCCACCTCTGTGGGCCATGGCGTGCAAACCCTTGGTTTCAAAGAGTGGGGTTGGTTACACGTGTAAGATTTGTATAATGACAGATATTAACAGATTAACAATGCAACAAAAGACGTACTCACAGATCCTTTATTCATACAATGACCGCGGTCAACGATACCCACGTGTGTTCCCTCCGATCTACTAATAACAATATAGCTGCTCATTCACCAGAATGTAAAACAGTGCCCCCTTTTACCGGAGGTTGGTAAGTGCTCTCCTGCCTAAAGGGAATAACTCAAGATACTTCCTTAACAACGCACATACTACACTACATCATAAAACTTCATTGCACAGGTATGAGTCCTAGTCCAAAAACATCACGCGCATAGGCCTCGCTGAGGGCCTGGAACAAACATGGGAAACCCTCCTAAATCTTCATTTCAGAAGAACAAAAGAAAATGCGTTCAACCAACCAGTCGTTTAAAGATGGCCGGGATTTTTTAAAATCCCAGGAGCGACAGGTCGGACCTGAGAGGGCTTGGCTCCCCTGCTGTTAGGGGGAGGGAGGAGAGAGGAGGAGGAAGCCTTGATTTTTTAATTACTACCATCACTGGTAGTGATTCAGTGGCCACTCGTTTAAAATCTTAACTGAAGCAGAATTCGATGCCTCAAAGTGATCCGCAAACCAGCCCGGAATCGAAGCTATCGACAAGAATAAAGCGAACCAGATTTTCAATTGAAGATACTGAATTTTGTTGTCTTACTCTACACCCACGTGGGAGAGCCCTTTTCTCAGAGTTTATTTCCCTCCACAGAATGTTCGCTCCCATAAAGGTACAACCCAAAGACAAGACGTCTCTCCCTCACATCGACGAGAAGAAACACAACTGGCATTATAAAACACACATTTCTTTTTTCAAAATCTGACCTTCAATGCTCATTTTCAGTCAAGTGTGGGAGCTACAAATCTTCTTTAGTGGGGTCTGGGGCTCTAGAAAATTTCATTCAATTTTATTTATGCTAAATGAAGAGTAATCTATATCCTGCAAAATATGGTAATTATTTTAAGGATTATTTTATTGCAATAGTATTACATTTGAGAGAATGAAAAGTCTAAATCACAAATTTCAGTTGATTCTTGTATCTCCTCTTGATTAATATATCTATTATTAGGTTCAGACAAGTAATACATCAAAATGACTTGATGTTTTTCCAGCTCAATTCCTTCTTGTCTTCAAATGATTAATTGGTTTCTGTATTGAAAGTTTATCGAATCTTTCCATTCCAGATGCAGGAGTTAAAAATGGAGTAGTTTTATAATTTGAAAAAGCTCTTTTTATTCTGACATCAAAATGAATTGTAAGGTATCATTTTATTTTTAACGGCTTATACATTTATTGTCTCTTTGTCTGCGAGTTTCATGAGATTGATGTGGTTTGGGACATGATGAAAAATTCATCATGTTAAGTGAGTGGAAACTGTATAAAGTAGCTGTTGACAGATTTTTTTTGGGGGGGAAAGACCTTGAAAGATGGGATGAAATTGGATAAAAAGTGTTTGAGGGATTGATATTGTAAAAGAAGGTAAGGTACTGAAGTGAGAAGAAATATTTGGATGTTTTTTCAAAATAGGATAAAGATGTTTATGGGGGGGGGTGTTGAGATAAAAATGACAGCATCGATTCAATGAAAAAAAATGGAAGAACAAAGTAGATATAAAATAGCCTGATAAATGGAAGAGAACAATATGGAGAAGTTGAAAAATGTGAACGAGTGTATCTTTAAAAAGAAATTACTTGGAGAACTTGTGTAAATCAAAGAGAATCTTTGCAACGTAGAACAAGTAAAGGGTGTCTTGTAATAAAATCAACTTTTCTTTTTGGCAGCTGGATGTTTTTCTCTGAAATGATGGAATCTAACAGTATAGAAAATCGTGCAAGTGGTCTTCTCAGATTTTCCTGACACTTTCAATGCAAGTTGTGCACAAACATAAATATTTGCCTCTTCTGGTGAAGTTTGATGGCTGACTCATTGGTGAAGAAACAAATCACGTGTTATGTTTAGAGCTACATGTAGGAAAAGCTTGATTCTTTTTTTTCTTTTTCTGAAAAAGATAGATTTGGAAGGTGGCCAGGAAAGTCCTCTGATTTAATCCCACCGAGAATCTCGTGAAGGAATGTGTGGTTTCTGAATATTTGTTATTCGTCTTTAATTCCTCGAAAACTTTGCCAATCACCCATGTGAAATGCTGTCAAAAATGTTGCTCCAAGAGAACATTTTCAATGTTCTCTTGGAGCAACATACTATTACTAAAAAAAATTTATATTATATATTTCTCTTTATCAATGAATTCTCATTTAAAAGCATTAAAAAAAAAAAAAGAGAAAGTGGGCAGTAATGGAATTATTTCTCTTCTCTAAAACATTCAATGAAATACAAAGGAGCTGATGTGACAAAAATGTTGCTCCAAGAGAACATTTTCAATGTTCTCTTGGAGCAACATTTTTGACAGCATTTCACATGGGTGATTGGCAAATGTTCTCTTGGAGCAACATTTTTGACAGCATTTCACATGGGTGATTGGCAAAGTTTTCGAGGAATTAAAGACGAATAACAAATATTCAGAAACCACCTTCACTTATTTAAAATAAGGTTGGATTTTGTGAGGGCTTCTGAAGGGAAATTATGAATCACCGCCACCCATATATGCTGTGTTGGGCGTGATCAATTAAAAGGTTGGGCTGTGATCACTAAAAAAGGTCTAAATTTTCAAAGAACAAGTGGGTACAAACTAGTGACCAATATAGCAAAAGCTTTCATTGAAAATTTTGAACTATTTAGTGATCACTGCCCACCACCACCGTTTAATTTACAATGTAAAAATAAGCATATATAGGTGGCAGTGATTCATAATTTCCCTTGAAATTCTAGTGCTATTACGCTTGTTTATCTCATTTTTGCTAGCCCTGTATGTGAACTGACCCTTTTTGCAAGTGTCTATAAGGGCCCTTATTCTGAACAATTATGTTTAATTTACAAGGTAAAAATAAGCATATATAGGTGGCGGTGATTCATAATTTCCCTTGGAATTCTAGGGCTATTAAGCTTATTTATCTCATTTTTGCTACCCTTTTATGTGAACTGACCCTTTTTGCAAGTGTCTATAAGGGTCCTTATTCTGAACAATTAGCGCAACAAAGTTGTGTTTTCTTATTTTCATGTTTAACGGGTGTTGCTACCTTTCATTCCCCTTGAGCTTAATTGTTTCCTTGGGTATCTTTTTCTCTTGCACTTTCATGAGTCAAGTTTCCTTGTGCGACGAGGACCCGCCAGTTGATAGCGCAAATGTCACCCACTGGCACTTAAGCACTTGCCATCTTGTTCCTAAATTATCTGTCTGTTAAAGTGCTGCCCTTGAAGTCATTACGCACATCTCCTCTTCTAAAGTTGACGAATCAGAATAACCACTTCACGGGCTAATTTCTTTCTTTATCTTTTTCCCCCACTTGTGGACTTTATAAAGTAAAGTGTCACATCAGCTCCTTTGTATTTCATTGAATGTTTTAGAGAAGAGAAATAATTCCATTACTGCCCACTTTCTCTTTTTTTTTTTTTAATGCTTTTAAATGAGAATTCATTGATAAAGAGAAATATATAATATAAATTTTTTTTAGTAATAGTATGTTGCTGTTTTGAGGGCTGAAATTTAACGTTGTCCCATCATCTTGGGGACAGTAAAAATGTGTTCGGGACGAACAAATATCTTCCCTGGGACGCCTCCGGGATGGAAGTGATTTTTTTTTTTTTTTTTGAAAAAAAAGAAAAAAATTTTTTTTTAAATCACTTCTGTCCTGGAGGCTTCCCAGGGAAGATATCTTCTTTTTGTTTTGTTTAAAAAGATTTGGTGAGGATTGTTCTTGTTTTGTTGTTTTTGTTACGGTAGAAAAACAAAGTCAACTCCAGGTTTGGACTGGAGTTTGACAATTATTTATTTCCTCAACATTTTAATCGTGTTTTTATTATGCTACTAAAAACTATACATGATACTAACAAAGTAAAGAAACAACATTTTGATTTTGCGACCGTTTACATTTCATTCGGGATGGTTAAAATTGTTTTTTGGGACGGTTCCGGGACGGTTCCGGGACGGACGGTACTGAAAAAAGTTAGTCTGGAGCCCTGGCTGTTTTTATCTGGATAAGCATTCTGAATTGGGAAAAATTTAGGTCAAAAGTCCATTCGAGTAATAATTTACCTTTATTTTTAATTATATATTATTGAATCTTGAAGGATGGTTGGTACTATTAAGTAAAGCGGGACGCATGAGATATTGCTCATCATATATCGGGCCACACTACTGAAAATGAATTAAATTCTGATGATTTTTCTGCTAGCGTACCCTTGATATCAGCTGTAATTTCTTTAGGTTATACGTTTAGGTTATGTGTTCTAACATTTATGTGTATCTATGTATCTGGACTTTTCCCGACCCTAACCTTTCAATATGCAAGGTAAGTTTATGCTAAATTGGTCACTAGTTTGTGCCGCTTGTTTTTTAAAAAAAATAAAGAAATAAGCTCCAAGTTGAGAATGCTTAAAGATGTGCTCTCTCACTAATAGACCCACAAATCGAAGAACTAATAGCCAAAAAACAAGAACGGATCACATTGAAGTGTATATCAGTTATAATAGCAGAATTTTTTTTTTTTTTTTTGTATGTTCTAATTATTTTTGCTTGCTTTCTTTGAGTAACAAATACAGAGCAGCAACTGTACAATTATAAAATTAAACTAATTCTTATTATAAAACTGTCTAATTATATATGTAAAATAAAGTTATTATTTCTTCTAACTTAATAAATGGAAGTGAGGAAGGGGGGTTATTAGTAATCTCATTGACAAAAGTGGGGAATGTCTCAAAAAGGTTGGGAACCACTGATTTAGAATCAGTTGTTACTTACTGGTTGCAAACCCTAGCTAGAAAGCCCAGTCAGCCCTACTATTTACCCATAACTG
>VCCN01004110.1:3226516-3242275 GCA_006491835.1 Architeuthis dux | reverse complement strand
GGGTTATTTCTGCTTTTTCCCAAGGGTCTTAGTACAAAGTGAATACGATCTCAGCTGGAGTTTGAACTTGTCTCCCCAATTCCATTTTCCGTGCCGTTAACCATGCAGTCACTCCGCAAATGGGGCATTCTCTGAAAAATCATAAAACAAAGTTAAATTTTTAACCATGCACCCTTAGATTTCAATGAAAATTGGCATGCCAAGTGAGTTTTTGCTCAAACCGCCAAAAATGAAATACGTTTTTCAAAATTCCACTCAAATTCCGACATTTTTATTACAAGTTTGAATCAAACTTATAATAAAACTTTGATGCTATGATACAGTCAATGTTTCAAGGCTTGCATTAACATCTTTAGTGTCAACATGGATTGGTCCATCTTCAAATCCTTGATTGTTATCATTGCTGGAGGTTGTACTTGAACTGCTTGAATAATCTTTAAGTTTCATTTTTGAGGCCTCAGATACTTTCAATTTTGTATAGGAATTTGTGTAAATATATTTACTTTCAGAGTCCAAGGTCTGCTGAATAACAGCTTTAGCTGTTAGCTCTTCAGGAAGTATCCTTAGGCCTGTTGTAATAATCTTTTCATGTACAAGAAATGGATAACAGCATACTTTTTTAAATTTTATTTAATTTTTAGTACTCATCTTAATTAAAGATCTGAAAATACATAAACATTATGTTATTAAAGGTATATTAAATATATAATTGGCAATAAAGATAGAAAGTATAAGGTTAGTGGACAGTGTTGCCAACTCAAAAAATGTTTTTGCGCTAGTTTGACTGCCCAAAAGCGCTAAATCTTTTTAAATGGCCAGAAACCACCCAAAAGACTCTAGAAGTGGTCAAAATAGCCATAAAAGGGCCAAAATGTTTTAAGCGAAAACGCGCTAATTTAGCGCTTTTTGCAATGCCAAAACAAGAAACGTGCTAAATTTATCGTGAAATGCGCTAAATTGGCAACAAGTGGGTATATATCATACAGGCTACATACAGTAATGATGTAATAAGGATACTTATATGTGTCCACTTTTATTATGATTTTATTGTATATTTTAAACGAAATAAAGGAAAAATTTCTTATTAGGTTGATGTAGGTTTGACTATAGCTTTTTAATTACATTTTTTTTTTGGGGGGGGGGAATTATGATTAATTGTAAAAAATGGGTAATGTTCAGCCTGCTTATTCACACATAAGAGCAAAAAATACAAAACTGTAATAGTTACATATGATAGAATGTACCTGGGGCAGTTTAGGAGAAATTTCTGGATTGTGATTTGCCGCCGGGTCCTCCCTCTAAATTTTCAAATTGCTGTAACTTTTTTTAGGGACATCCTAGGACAATTTGCATTGAAGTACTATATTCTCTATCCATGGGTCCAAACCCCAGCTTTCTATTAGAAAGCATCAAGACTGTCAACATTGGTTTCTTCAGTTTTTAAGCTGGTCCGGCTGGCTATGTATGTATGACACATACAGGCTGCACAAATGGAGCTAGAGGGCTGAAAATTTCAACATTTATTCCTTATTATGACTAGGAAAAACCTTTAAAATTTTTTTTTTAAATTACCTCCTGAAATAGGTTTTTAGTGGGGGGTTCAATTTGCAAGTAAGTTTTGGCAGCATTCACACTTATTTTTTGAAAATTCTGAAAAAAGACTTTTTTTAGTGATCATTGCCCAACAAAAGGTGAGAGAAGTAACTTATTCATTGATCACCCCCTTTTTAAATAATCACTCCAAACACTGCATGCTGCTAAAAGACGTTGGTCACTTGACAGTTTCTATTGATTGACTAATCCGACCTGCCTTAATTAAGATCAGTTATGAACTTGTAAACATAGGATAGTTTAGTAAAATGTCGAAATTTGAGGGTGTCAGCCCCTCCCTCGAATTGGAATTTTGAAAAACTGATTTCATTGGAGGTTTGAGCAAAAACGTTAAAATCTGAGTGGGCGTGGTTACATGTCCTTTACGATTTGTCAGAGAATGCACCACATCTCACTTTTTTATTCCTAGTATCTAAAGAGGATTGATCGTGGGAACCATTTCTGTCCTGATTAATCAGATATGCAGTTAGCAAATAAAAAAAATAATCAGATTTATAGATATGATGTGGAATTCTACATTCTTTTCATTTTTTTTGTATTTCAAATCTATTTATGGATAAGCTAGAAATTGGGTATTGTGTACAGCACCAATTGAGCTGAATATTGAATTTATACATATGAACCTTTGACCCCCATTGGAAGAATGAAATCAGGTGGCCTAAATCAGAACTTGAACCTGCCTGCCTTTTTTTTTATTTTTAATTATTTTTTTTATAATGGTGGTATTCAATATAAGATTTTTAGTAACACAGCTATAATAATTCTTGTTTAATAATAAAATTAAAAAACTGGTAATATTAGTCAGAGAAAAAAAAAAATGATAAAATGAATTATTTTCACTTTGTCAGCAACCACAAATCATCGTACTATAATAGAGCAGTAGAAAGAAAAGTGATTCTGAAAAGTGATGGCTGGCACTAATATCATGGCATTAGCATCAGAAACCAGTTTATAGATCGCACATCACTGGGTTGGGCAGACTTGGACCTCCCTGACTATATTTCGCCGGTTTTGCAAGTTCTTCCCATTGCAGGTTAGTATCTTGTAGTGGAGACACTGACAATCCTCTTACCTCAGTCCAAAAAAGATTGCGTGTCACTTGTGCTCTGTGCGCCGACTGGCAGGCTTGTCACAAAAAGCTGTAAGAAAAAAGCATCAATGGAAATGAATTGACATAGCAGTGACACACCCGGATGTACAAAGCTTGCTACAATCAGTCACCCCGATGAACTATTAGCTGGTGAACTGATAGCTATAAAAGTCCTACCTAGATCGGTAGCAGACACGTCAGTTGAGACCATCTCAGCTAGTCGCACTTAACAAGGTTGATGAACGAGGCGATAAGGGAGGAAGAGGAATTTGGCAGTCTGTACGGAGTGTATACAACAGCAACAGAGGCATTGGAAGTCGTCGCAGTGACTGATTGAAAAGAGTACCTTGCAGGGTTTTGTTCTGGCGTTGTGTTGCAGCAATTTCGGTGCGTTCCAGTTGTGTTGTTGTTTCCCTAGGCCCTTTTGTGCAACTTTTTGACATCCCATTCTGTGACTTTTTTCAACGAGCAAGAGACGTTGTACACAAACAACTTATATAGCTGTGCATACTTGGTCCAAGTCTGGATCTTTTCCCCTGAGTGGGTTCCCATAGGAGCAGTTGGTACAGTGTTTGTTCTTCCGCTCTCCAGCAATGTCCAATGAATCTTCTTAGCCTGTGAGTTTTTATCACATTGGAGATGCGATGAAGATCCCTATGTTCATTTGTTTTATGCCCTTTCTAGGAGATGTCATTATTAATAATCTGGTATAGTTACCATCAAGGCATGTTGTTTTCCCAGGCCCTTTTGTACAACTTTATGACATCCCATTCTGAATGTACATGCGAGTATTTGGGATGATATTCCATTACTCTAACATATTTTTTATAAATAACTTATAAATTGTAATATCACTTTAGTACTTTACACACAGTACAACAATATAAGTTATTTAACGTGACTTGGTGTCACTTTATTCTATTCAACGAGGGGGGGGGCAAGGTTATGGGAGCCTAAAGTTCAGCCTAGTGGCAGATAGTCCATCACTGAGGTAACTTGTAATATTTAACTACCGTTTTTAGTAAGAATATTAAAACATTAATTTACTGCTTTTACCAAATTGAAGAAAGAAAAAAAATCCTCTATATTTAGTTACCTTTGGTTGGTTGGTTGGTTAATTTAGTGTTGTATTA
The DNA here is from genome assembly GCA_006491835.1 of Architeuthis dux. Lineage (NCBI taxonomy): Eukaryota > Metazoa > Mollusca > Cephalopoda > Oegopsida > Architeuthidae > Architeuthis > Architeuthis dux. The sequence goes on along the minus strand of VCCN01004110.1, from coordinate 3,238,441 downwards.
ACCCACCAAAAATGCTATGAGCTGTGTTAGTATGTTTAAATGAAGTAGGGAATAAGTAGGAATAAGTTCCTAAATACTTAAACTGACTTTCAGAAAAGACTATACGCCAAAGAGAAAAACGGTAAAAGATTTTTGTTTTCTTTTTGTCTCACCACACGTTATTCCTGTTGTCTTGCAAGAGGCACAACTTTGGTAACTGGGGTTCGAGGCACTGGGAAATGTTAGGACGGCTGTAGAAGGGATGTGTGAAGGGAACTTTGTTTACTTACATGTTATCTAACAACTGCTGTGCACAGTTGCTTGTGATTCCATTTAGTATCTCCCCCTTTTTTTATTGCTTTAAATACATTTTTGTTGCTTTAAATACATTTTTGTTTGTTTTATATAAATAAAGTCCCTATTATTGCCATCTTGGTTTATTTATCCGAAAACAAAGATTAGTCTGTCAGTTGTAGGTAGATAGATACTATCTATCATTGTAACCAATGTAAATTTATTTTATCTAATTTTATGTTTCTCTTACTCAATTGAGAGTGTAGATTCTGTGTTGTAGTAAGACCTTAAGACCTACATATTCTGTCACATCTATACAGCAGTTGACTACATCCATATTGTCTGCAAATGCAGCTGGGCCTTGTGTTTTTGGGGTACATAAACATATCAGTGTTTTTTCAACTTTATTTAGAAATTCTCTTTCTTGAATCTTTTTTTAGAAACAATCAACCAACCAAAACTGTCAAAATAGGTTTCTTCAGTTTTCAAGTCGGTTCGGCTATGTATGTATTATGCGTACAGGCCACACCAATGATGTCTTAATTATTATATGCATATTCAAGTTGTCCAGTTTTTTGCAAGTGCACTAAGATGCTTTCAAATTTACATCTACAAAAACTTGACGCCCAAATAAACGCCCATGAGTGATCTATCGGTAGATCCTGGTATGTCTATCTCATAGAAATAAGAAAGAGGTCTAAAATTGTGACAGTCTGATAGATTTGAACTGTATCAAAATAGACCTAGTACTCGCACTAAACTTTGCCCTAATTAAATATTAGGTTAGTTTTGTATTTATTGAAAAAATACTCTAGCCTACTTGCTTGGCTGCTGTGATATGTAGCGGAATCAGATCAATGTTGAAAATATCTGAAATATACTCTTTTCTTTTCTTTGTCCTGTTGCCGGAAAGTTTTGAAAAACATTGCTCAGTGTCTTGTGACTCTAGTCCAGCGAGCTCAGGATTTGTCCTGAGATCAAAGTTCAGCATGCCCAGGATTCGTCCTGTGACTATGTCAAGCCTGCCCTAATGTTCTCGTGACATAAGTTGCAGGGACTAAGGAAGTTTTTAGAACTGCCTGCACGTACGCGTGCGGCACCCCCACACTAAAAACGACCACATGTCAAATTTTCCCTCGTGGGGAAGCAAAAAAAACCCCCAAAACAGTGTGGCTTTTCCTCTTTGTTTCTTTGTGCGTAACTTCCGCTAGAGTGCACAGATGCTACACTGATCCTAGGCAGAGTGTTTCTCAAACTTTTTTGAACTACTGCCCCCTTTTAGAGGATATATTTCATGCAAAGTCAATCAAAAATGATACATTGAAAATTAAATATTGATAATTAAAAATTTAAGCCTTTATTTTATAACCAAGAATATAATTGTACAAAAGTATCTAAAAGTATTTGATTAATTAATATAAAAATAATTAATGTGAAGGAGGGGCCTGATATGACTTTATGCATAGGGAGTATCAATTTGTATTGTATGCCCGTTGCCCCCCCCCATGTCTTCCAGTGCCCCCATTAAGTTTTCCAGCACTCCCAAGCAGGCTGTAGCACCCACTTTAGCAATCACTGACTTAACAGCATGACATACCAGTAACTAAACTAGATTTGGATGAGTGAAAAGGTAACAGAGTGCAGTTTTTATTTTATTTTTCATTCATATTTTTTCTGAATTACAAAACTGACATTACTGGTAATTGAGTCAAATTCATACTTGGTTGACCGATTCTGTTTTCAAAGAAAATTTCTCAAGCAAAGAAAAGCCGCGTTTTGTGTACACTTGATATGTACGTAGGTTGATATTCAGATCTGTTAGTTTGGTTTAGAAAATCAAAATCTACATCCACAAAAAACTTTTCCCAACGTTGAAATTAATAAGGAAAGCAAATATCTGTGGTTACTTTGAACGGTTGATTGTGGATGTCCTGTTTGACCTATTATCTTGCTGCTCAGATCTCTTAGTTTTGTCACTAAAATAAAAAATCTACTTCCTCATTTTGAGTATTTAGATCAAAATTAACTCTTAAATTCATGAACTGCTTGTAATTGACAGTGGAACTCTTCAATGAATAGCATAAATAATAATGGAACTCTTCTGTGAATTGAATAGAAAAAAACTAAAACGATTTGCCAAATGGTCAGAGGGAGATAATTCCAATGTTTAAAGATATTTAAATAAAAAATAAATAATCCTATATTTTAACAAAAATACCTGTAGAAATGAATCAGAATTTACAGAACTCTTAGCATCATAAATAAAAACAGTACATGCATATACAAATACACCATCCTAAAATATCACTTATAGATTAGAATTAAGTATTCAAAGGTGATTAGTTTATTACTTATCTCCAATACAAAATTGATCCCTCACTTTATGTCTTAGTAATATCTATTAACTTCAATGAATAGCATAAAAATAGTGGAACTCTTCTGTGAATTAGATAGATATAGAAAAAACTTTAAAAATCACCAAATGGTTAAAGGGAGATGATTTCAATCAAAAGTTATTTTCCTTGAAATTCTATTTTTTTTGTATGAAGTAAAGAGTTAAGGAAATGTCAGAGGAAAAACTAAACTACAAAAAAGATTTTTTTTTTTTCACCTTGAACATATGAAATGTATTTCCCACCATATGACATGCACATGTAATAGGGAATATTTAGGAAAATACTAAAAACCCATCAATTTCCATGAACTTCACGGCCCTCTCTTCAATAGGATTTTAGTCCAAGATTGTAAGCTACTAAATATTCTATTGCTGAACTACTTAAGCAAAACCTGCAACTAACCTTATAAATACTGGTCTATCTGCACTAGTAGCTAATTTGCGTTAGCTAGCTTGCTCGGTGTTTTTAGGCTTGCTCACAAACTACAGTATTGTCAAAGCGGTACAGGCCTATGCATTTATCACTCAGGGAACCTTGTATGTGAGTATGGTTTATACCGATACTTGAATTAACCTCTACACCAAAGCCCAAGCCCATCGGAGTATAAGACACAGGGTGATTTTTGGAGGGTTTAAAAAAAAAAAAAGAAAAAGAAATGCACCTTATATGTTGGGGAAATATGATATATAAAAACTGACCAGTGTGTCCAAATCAATTCATTGATAATTACTCTTATTAAAAGATTTCTGCTTTTCCCTCATACGTGTTTGGGTGTACAATCTTCTAGACATGTTTATTAGTCAAGTGAGACAAGCAAACTGAAGCATGTATATTAGAAACCGTCAACCAAAACTGTCACTGAAACTATCAACATAGGTTTCTTTAGTTTTTAAGTTGGTTCTGGCTGTGTACAGGCTGCACCAATGGATCTAGAGTGCTGAAAATTTAAACATTTACTTATTATGTTTAGAAAAAACGTTTTTTAACCCCTCCCACCTCCCCAATATGTTTTTAGTGGGTGGTTCAATTTACAATGTCAGTTTAAGCTAAAGTGATCTATTAGTCTATGTCCAGCAGCATTCACGTTTTTTTGAAAATTCAAACATTTGATCACCCCCAACACGGCATACTGCCAAAAGACATTGTTCATATGACAGTTTCTATTGAGTGACTAACCAAACCTGTTTGAGATGTGTTTTCATTTCTTTTTCTTCTGTATGTTTATTTATGTATAATCAACTTAGCCGTGTTCCATCTGTCTCTACATCTTTTCATCTTTTTCTACATCTTTTTCATCTTGCTACTTTCCTATCTTGGCTTAATGGCATCCATTCTGTTGATTTCTGCCCTGGTTCTGTCATTTGGGACAGTGTCATGCGAACATCTTAGCTTTTCCTGATAGAATGAAGGAGCAACCACTTCAATGCCAAGAAAAATTCAAAATCACAGCACATTCCATCATCTGTTATTCTAGGTCTAAATGATCTAAGCTCAAAGCTAAGCCGTAAGCTTAGATCATTATATCAATGGTGGACAGATGCGTGGAATCTTTACACCTAGCCAGATGTGCCAGATATGAAAAGGCAAATATTTCTGTCCACCTATTCATCAACTGCTAGAAACCAGTGTCAGATTATGGTTGGAGGTAACTAATCTTCCCTCTAATCTTTAGTAGTCAGTGTGCTCAAAAATGTTGTGCAATTTTTTCCTGTGACAAAACTTTGCACGCACTGAATGTTTGTGCAAATGTAAACTTGAAATTGTTTAAAGATAATGTTGGCAGTCTATCTCTCATGACTAATAAAACTGTGTTGGAATGTTTTAACATAGTACAAGTATTGATTGCATCCTAGTAGGTACTCCAATGAGTTTTTACAGGAAGATCTAATACATCTGCTGCCTATTTCCGCTTATAGGTCTTGTTATTCTGAACAGTTTGATACCTCATTTGCCTCTCTACTCCTATTAGTTCACTAATTATGATTATTCGTTTGCGGACTTGCAGCAAATTGAACACTTGCAAAAAATGGCCTTTTCAACACCCTATCAAACTGAAAAGCCATGATCCCAACATAAAACTAACTGTTTATTTCATATTCTGAATACATATATTTGTTTAAAAAATACTTAGGTGATGTCCTTTTTACATAAAAACTTTCAAAATTGCAGCAGGATTCCTACAAAATAATTATATTATTATATTTATAATTATAAATATAAGTATAACTAGCATTCCAAGGGAAATTATGAATTACTGCCACATTTTATTTGGGGATCTCTTAATTGCTTTTCATGGGTGATGTCTGCATTTATACTAAATGAAATGAATTTGAGATTTTAAACCTCTTTTCAAAAGATATGAGCAAATGAAGATAAAAATGAAACTAGCATTCCAAGGGAAATTATGAATCACCACCACTCATATATGCTGTGTTGGGGGTGATCAATTAAAAGTTGGGCTGCCTTCTAAAAAATGCCTGAATTTTCAATAAATTAGTGGCATAAACTAATGACCAATTAGCATAAGTTTGCATTGAACCCTCACTAAAACCCTATTTGGGAGGGGAATTTTAAAAAAACAAAAACGTGTTTTCCCTACTCATTGAGGGGAATGTGTGTGCAAAATTTCAAGTTTCTACTATGAACAGTTAGGGGTGGCCGAAGTCCGGATACATAGATAGATACATATAAATGTGTGAACACATGGATAACCTAAACCTTTGGTAGCGGTGATTAATTATTAATTACATTATTTTAGGTAACTAACCTAGCAATATAAAATTGTTCATGGCTAAATATGGGCTGTAGCATGTACATTTTTAGCCTTGGTGGATCTATGCATAGTAAGATAACTTCGGTCAGCAGAGTCAGCATTTCTTTTAGTTGTCAGAATAAGAAAAGGGTTATTATATACATTGTAGATAAATAAGTAAATATAAACCACTTTATTAATAAATAGCAGTCAATATGGGATGCCTACATCAATGGTTCTAACACCTTTGTCTTTAGATGTCTTATTGAAAAAATACTTAGAAAAATTAATCTTTAAATTATTTTATCTCCATGACCTGATACAGGGTTGTTGGGGTACCGCAGAGGACGAGATAGCCTGATGGAACCCATTCTTCAGGCTGGTTTGGAATTTGGAGTTGTCCTTCTGGTGCGGTTGGTAACCATAGCTGGATAGCCCAGTCTGCTGGGGGAAGAAGATATGGATTCCTGAGTATTATTAGTGCAAAGTGAATGCTAACTGTATCAACTGGAGTTTGAACTTGGCCCAACAATTCCATTCTCTGTGCCGGTAACAGTTCAACCACTCCACATCTCCTGCTCTGGATAATATACACAGAAAACTGCTAATAATGGCTATACGTGACATCTACACCTTTTCCTGAGCAAATTAAAAAGTAAGGCAAGAAAATTGAAAAAATATGCGAACTGAGTCAATGAACATGAGTAATCACATATATAGAGTTACTCCTAAGTGAGACATAACCTGAATTTGAACTGGCCGACATCAAAAGCTTAATTCGGTAAATCTGAAAAAGTAATGAATTTGATACCCAAGTTAAAATTAAAAACGAATTATCATTTAAACAAAATATATTAATAGACAAGTTTCAACTGATTTCACTTAAAAACTTAATATTTGCAGCGACCGTAACAGTAAATGCCTACATGTGATTACTCATGTTTATCGATCCAGTTTGCTTGTCTTTTTTAAAAATTTGCTTGTTGTATTTTTTAATTTGCTTGTATTTTTTAATTTGCTTGGGGAAAAGGTTCAATTTACTAAGCGTAGCTAAGTATGGCACCCACACACATAATAATTAGCAATGTGCAGATATCTTCTGTCACGCTAAGGGACACAACTGACGTAGCAAAATAGAATTTAATTCATGTTCTAATGATGTATAGAATTTTATTCTCTGACGTAATACAAATGCTGAATTTAAAGAACATTGAAAATGAAAATAAAATTTGTTTGTGGTCAACAGAATGCTATTCTCCACGCTCACCGCAATGCAAGTCTCTATTATCTATAAAATGCAATGTGTATATCCATATATTTCATATTTTTTATGGTACTGGTAAACTGGTAATCTATAATTACTAACTCTATCTCTGGCAGCACAAATGGATTATGCACAATATATATTTTCTTCTCGTCTTTCCTAAGGGAATCAGTCTTTTTCTCAGTATTTATCTTTTAACCAGCTTCTCAATTCTCAATTCCTCATCATTTTCTAATTATGTTGCTTATTCTCAAAATCTCTTTCCTTCTCCTTCAAGTCTTTTTGTTATTTTTATATCTTTTTATAAGTCTGGATTGAAATCCTAATGCTTTCTGGTCTCATCTTCATGATTTTATAAACCGAAAACCAAAACTGTAGTCCGCTCGGATGGTGTAATGGTTAGCACGTCTGCCTCACACAGAAAGTTCTGGGTTCGATTCCCGGTATGAGCGAAGAGGGTGGAAAACTCTTTATTAGGACACATTTCTCCTGTCCACTCAGAGTACACTCTAAGCTGTGTGATTAGGGTGGAGGTATCCCTTCGGTGGACTTGCATACTGCCAAGGGGGTGGTCATAAAAACTTGTAAGAATAAAGTCCTTGTCTCGACCAGACTTGAAACTTGCGCGGATCACTAAGCTGACGCATGCAACAGAAACCTGGTCTTTGTCACCGGGCTTCATACTTCATACTTCATACTTCATGTCTCTTAAGAGATGGACGCTTTACTTTTAAACCAAAACTGTTACCATAACTTTCTTCAGTTTTTTAGTTAGTCAAGCTGGCTGTATCATGCGTACAGGCTGCACCAATGGATCTAGAGAGCTGAAAGTTTAAACATTTATTCCATATCTAGAAAAATTGGGGGGTTTTTGTTTTGTTTTTTAAAAATTCCCCTTCTAAATAGGTTTTTAGTAGAGGTTTAATTAACAAGTTAAGTTTGTGTCCGGCAGCATTCACGTTTGTTTTTTTGTTAAATGCAGACTTTTTTTTAGTGAGCACTGTCCAACAAAAGGTGGGAGAAGTTACTTATTCATTGATCACCCCTTTTTTCAAATTTTTTAATCGATCACCTCCAACACAGTATGCTGCCAAAAGACGCAACAGTTTCTATTGAGTGACTAACCAGACCTCTATACTTTCTTGTCTTATCTTTTAGCCAGCTATTCAATACCTCATCATTTTCTGATTAAATTTCTCATTCCCAAAATCTCTTTCCTTCTCACTTGTCAAGTCTCTTTTCTTTTTCTTTTTCTAACTCTGGATTGAACTCTTTCTTCTTTCTGGCCTCATCTTCCTGATTTCTTCTTTTTTTTTCTTTTTACACACTTCAAATGTGATTTGGGGGAAATCAAGTACTTCATCTGATTTAATCCTTAATTTTCATAAGTTATTAAATCCAAGGACCGTGTAAGACTTCAGGAATTGGAGAGTTTCTTTTTTCTTTCTTGTCATCATCTGTTTCTAATTTGTATTGTTGATGTTCCATTCCAAAATGGAGTCAGAAATCAACAAGAAGAAAAGCAAATATTTTATTAGTACCTTACGAAATGGCCTAACATTTCTCATATTCTGTTTATTCTGAATTTCTGTATTTTTTTAATACATATGCACACACACACAGTTACCCCCCAACCCATGAATACATATTTTGGTTATGTCTGGACTAGGTTGTCAATACTGCAGTACACACCAAAAATAAGAATTTATCAAAAATACTATTGCAACAAACTCAAAACAAAAAGTTTATGGCCAAATTTGATAAATCTGGCCTTTTTGAAAAGCATTTGGCCATAAACCTTTTGTTTTGACTTTGTTGCAGTAGTATTTTTGATAAACTCTGCCCTTCAAAAAGGCCAGATTTATCAAATTTGGCCATAAACGTTTTGTTTTGGCCATGTATAAGGTTTTGGCCATTTTGACTTTGTTGCAGTAGTATTTTTGATAAACTCTTATTTTTGGTGTTGTACTGCAGTATTGCAATGTTTGATAAACAATCATTATTATTAATGTTTTTATACTACTATTTACTTTCATCTTAATATTCAGTTGTTTTTCATTGCAACTTTATTCAGGCTGTCATCGTAAAGTTGCAATTGCTGTTTTTACAGCAATTGAAAAATTTAGCTGAAGGTAAATAGTAAAAAATTGTTTATAGTTTTATAATGATGATTTACAATACTTGATCTAATAAAGAGATAAAAAATAACTGCTTTTATAAACAGTTCTTTGAGTAATTCCATGTCAAATCAAGAAGGGGTCAAACCATGACTATCACGGATGTTAAAATTTGTTCACAATTATAAATCTTTATGAGACAAATTGAATGGCACCCGTTTCATTTCTCGCTCAAAGGTACCAAACATTTGTCAAATATTTATATCAGTAGTTCTCAACCTTTTCATTACCAAGGACCCTTTTTTATTTAAATGAACTTTTCCCATAGACCCCAGGCTTTTGAAAGGTCTCCCTACTCAACAAGCTCACGGTCCCCAGGCTTTTGAAAGGTCTGCCTATTCAACAAGCTCACGGACCCCAGGCTTTTGAAAAGTCTGCCTACTCAACAAGCTCACGGACCCCAGGCTTTTGAAAGGTCTGCCTATTCAACAAGCTCACGGACCCCAGGCTTTTGAAAGCTCTCCCTACTCAACAAGCTCATGGACCCCAGGCTTTTGAAGGGTCTGCCTACTCAACAAGCTAACAAACCCCCAGTAATACCCATGTGAACCCAAGGTTGGAAACTGCTTGTTTACATTATTAAGATGTCATGAGAGCCATATAGTTACACTCTTTCCTGTGTTTATGTATCAAAGTTCTTAAAAAGCCGAGATCCTTTTCCTCTCTAAAAAGTTTTGTATTGTTTATCTTTGTAAATATCTCTCTTTGCTGGTCCTTGTATCAGATGTCACAATCTTTGGTCAGCCTCTTTAGAATCAGCCAATGGAAAAACAAAACAAAAATGCTGATGACAGAACTCATTTATTTATCTCTCCTTTTTCTTCTCAAATAACAAAAATATTTATTTTTGACTTCAACCTAAATTATGTAAAACAATAAAGCAAAATAAACTTATACATCAACATCAAGTTTCCTTTGTAGGATTATTTTATATTTACATTCAAAAGTTTCTTTGAAGCTATGATCTCAATGACTTTTTGATTAGTTTCTTCTTGTTGTTTATAAACCACATATGAAAATGAGTATCATTACTTCTTATAATGAAGTTGGAGATGTATATGTATTACCCATGTCTTCGTTTTCGTCCGTCCGTCTGTCTGTCCACATGATATTTCCAAAAGTTCTCAATGAAATTTTGGGGATGGGTGAGCCATGGGCTATTGAAGAAGTTATTACATTTTCGGCGGATCCAGGAACTTTTGAGTAAGTGCGCAGTGTTGGCAGAGGTATACTCTCTCTGAGTGTTTCCTAGTTTAACTATTCGTTTATCTCGGTTTTTCTTGATTTCATTAGAGAAAAAAACATTGTATATGTGATAATAATTCTTGAAGTAAAGAATTTTGATGACGTAAAAGGTTAAATAACACTGAATATAAGAGCTTTGCTATTTTGACTTTTAAAAAGTGAAATTTTTAAAATCTGAAATGTTGCCGGCTTCTCAAGGTTCCTCTAATTGTGCCATCATTTTGGTTTGGGTCTCACCATATCCTTGTCTTGTTAGATATGTACAAGTTGATTATTTAACAAGCCTGGCTGCTTCAGGGTCAACTCCACTCCTACTTCTATTCCAAGTGAAAATGATTACTGCAACCATTGTATTGTATATATAATAAATAAATTTGTAAATATATAAGACGTGTCAGTTTGGCTCAGTTGGTAAGAGAGCTGCCTACCAATCACTAGGTCTTGATTCACGGTAGGGAAATGTTAATTTTATATATCTGTTTGGTTTAACATAATGGCACAGACAAACAGTGAAGAGTTTACTCCCCTAAATTTGATGAGAATTGTTCTTGTTACGAAGGAAAATTTAGAAACAGTGCTTGTCACATTTTCATACTTTAAACGATGTTTACCAGCTGTCATGTTATTGATTATTAGAAACTATAATCCAAAACTGTCACCATAGGTTTCTTCAGTTTTTAACTTGGTCCGGCTGGCTGTGTATGTATCACATGTTAGACTCTGTAGATCTTAACACAATATAAACGATATAACACAATATAAACGCATACTTCTTGGTCTTCAATTCACTTTTATTTACAGATGTCTATAAACTAGGACACGAACCGCTAACTGATTTGAACACAGTAAAATATCAGAGAAAATGGACTCCCAAAACGGGAGAGTTCCACTACTGATCATTAACAAAGAAATCTAACAGTTATCTTTCTTTGTATATGATATATTGACATCACATGTACAGGCCATACTAATGGAGCTAGAGGGCTAAAAATGTCAACATTTACTCCTTATGTCTACAAAAAACATCTTTTTTGTTTTTTTTCAAATCCCCCTCCCCCAATACCTTTTTAGAGGGGTTTCAGTTTGCAATGTAAGTTTATGCTAAATTGATCACGAATTTGTGTCTGCTTGTTTTTTTTTTAAATTCAAACTTTTTTTAGTGATCACTGCCCAACAAAACGGTTTCTATTGAGTGACTAAACAGATGTGTTTTTAGCTATTTTTGATATTTCATCTATTCCCTAAATAATTGAATTTTCTTTTCATGGAACAGCCACTTTGTTGAAAACATGCTGCATTCTGTTTCTAAAATAAGAATGCTAATTCTCCTTCGACTGAACATGCGTTCACTGACCAAAATGTTCCGCTCTGTCGCTCATTTAACTCTTTGAAGCACTGAGAGTTTAATTTCATCCCACGTTTGAAGTGTTGGTATCTGCGTGGTGTGTCATTTTCAATACCACCTTTTGTATCTTCATATATCTAGAAGCACAGAGGTTCTTCTTCTGTCCCACCATTTTGTTTAGTATCCAGGCTGATCAACAGATGGCTGAGTAGTTCAAAGTGGAAGGAAATGAAATGGGCCTCAAAGAGTTATAAAATAAGAACAGGCTCTGTTCAAAACCTGTGACGTTGTTTACACAATTATTGTTTACACAATCTTTGATGTTGTTTACACAATTTTTGATTAAAGTACGTAACCAATCTTTGCAAGCCGCATTCAATCTTTTTCAATTTGGTCTGAAAGATATTGAATTTGGCTCTCATTAGACCTGGAGGCTTTCCTCCTCCTCCCACACTCTCCTCTGTCCCCCCCCC
>VCCN01004110.1:3146172-3163784 GCA_006491835.1 Architeuthis dux | reverse complement strand
CTTCCCCAAATGTTTAAAAAACAAATCAATAGTTGCTAATTATCGGGTATCGCTAAGAAGTCCCTTGCTAAAAAGTTTGTCAGTAATTGTAACTTACTAGTAATTGAGGCAACCATATGAACATAAGGGTGGTGGATGCATCGTTGAACTTAGGGTTCTTGTTTTTCAACATCTATGATCGAGACTATATGCAATAATCATTAGTCCTCACAGTCGGCCTCCACGGTTTTGACATACAACGTGTGGTCTTGGGCCGCAATAATCATTGCAATCCGGTTGTTCTTAATTCAATAGCTTTGGTTTAAAGATTGATTACAGTTGCATGGAAGATCGTCTGAACTCTCGGTTTGTATACGTCTTGCTATTTATTTAGCAGAACAGTAAATGGTTTTCATTCAAAAGCATTGTTAGAAGGTAGCAAAGCTATTGATAACCGCAGAACCAATATTGTGGTTTGTAATCTTATATATGCAAATAAACAAAGCCAAAAGAGGAGAGCCAGTGGATATTTCTTTCGCTGCTATATTTAGTGACTGTTTCGCTACGTCGGATGTTGTAAAAGGTAATATTAGTAGTTCATTCAAAAGCTAGAGTTTTTAACGATTTTCTTTCTTTTGCTGATACATAAGTCTTCACTAAAAAGTAGCTGGTTATTCAATCCGTTATTGAACTGGAGTTTTTTTTTATCTATTAGAAACCGTCAGCCCAAACTGTCGAAATATGTTTCTTCAGTTTTTATGTTGGTCTGGCTGGCTATGTATGTATGTATGTATGTATGTATCACGCGTACAGGCCACACCAATGGAGCTAGAAGGCTGAAAATTTCGACATTTCCTCCTTATGTCTAGAAAAAGTTGTTTTTTTTTTTTTTTTAAATTCCCCATGAATAGGTTTTTAGTGTGGGTTACAATGTAAATGTATGCTAAATTGATCCCTAGTTTGTGCCTGCTTGTTTTTTGAAAATTTGAAAAATGGTGAGAGAAGTAACTTATTCATTTGTCACCCCTTTTTTTTTTTAATTGATCACCCCCAACATGGCATGCTGCCAAAAGATGTTGGTAACATGACGGTTTCTAAGCAGACCTGTTTTCGATTATATTTTGGAATGCAGAAACACAACCCTTTAGTCACTGGAATAAAAAATGACAGCTTTTTAATTCGAGTGCAAGTCTAACTTTAACCCACTAACCACTGCGAATGACAGGAATTTCAGTCATTGCAATTCTATGGCTAACTCTCTAAAATTTCCGTTTTATTTTGATTGATAGCAATTCAGTTCTCTCTGTGAGTCAGGGCTTTTATCTTACAATCGATAACTATTACTGTTTGCCATCTTCCGCAGATAACTGGTTAACTTAACTTTTTTAGTTTTGTTATCCAAAAGTCAGCTTTCCTGTTTGTGATGATGACCTACCAATCTTATCATTTTGCCCCTGGTCTTTCCCTACCACTTCCCCATATGCCACTTGCTTACAGAAACTGTCTGCTTTACACTACTTGCAGGGTTGCCAAATTGGTCATTTTTCGGCCAGATCTGGCCGATCTTTTACACAATTTAGCTGATAAAAATTTATGGTAGCCAAAAATCTGGCCATTAAAAAAATTAATTAGTAACTTTGATAAAATAAATGTACAATTAGAAACTGTCAACCAAAACTCTCAAAATAGGTTTCTTCAGTTTTCAAGTTGGTCTGGCTAGCTATGTATGCATATAGGCAGCACCAATGGAGCTAGAGGGCTGAAATTTTCAGCATCTACTCCTTATGTCTACAAAAAACGTTTTTTGGGTTTTTTTTTAAATTCCCCCCTTAAATAAGTTTTTAATCAGAGTTCAATTTGCAATGTAAGTCTTTGCTAAATTGTTCACTTAGTTTTTGTCCAGCAGCATTCACATTTGTTTTTTTAAAATTCAGACTTTTTTAGTGATCACTACCCAACAAAATGTGAGAGAAGTAACTTATCCCCTTTTTCCAATTTTTTAATTGATCACCCCGAACACGGCATGCTGCCAAAGATGTTGGTCATGTGACGGTTTTTATTGAGTGACCAACCAGATCTGTTTTTATTAATTATTTGTTCTGGATTCTTAGTGTATAGCTATTTTATTTGATAAGTGGGCTTTAAATGCATATATATAACATTTTTAGCTATACAGTTAGCTCGAAATGGGAAAGTTTAGCCTGATTTTAGCCATTTTTAAAGACACAAAACACTGGCTACTTGTCCCATAAAGCTTTCTTTTTCGTTCTTATTCTTTCTTTTCTTACAAATGAAACCAGACCTTTAGGGATCTGGTGCTGCTTGATACGATGAATCAAGGAGGAGATGGCATTCCAAGAATTGGATGAATTCGCACGGAAAGTAGATAGATAAATAAAATGGTGAAAATAAAACTCTTTAAAGTTATTTTTTATTTTTGTTTCTTGCCTTTGCATGACCGGTTTACAAGCCAGACACATCTCCTTCGCATCGCTTGAGGGCGGACATGTTTATCTGACCTGTTCTAGGAGTTATGCCTGAGGTGTCCCCAAAAAGGGAAGTGCCGATGAAACTGGACAATTTCTGGAACCTCCCATACATACGCATGAGGCTCGGCCCTTTAAACTCGACCTTGTGTCACATTCCGCCCTCGTGGGGAGGCGAATAAATACCGACACTTCTCTTTCACCTCGATACACATTGCATGTTTCAGTGATTTTACAAATATGATATTGGCCGCATGAAAGCGTTTTTGCTTTGGTTGATAATTATGATTTATAGTACTTGAATCAACTTTGTTGAAATATTAAAATGGAACTTTGTTCCGATTTGATTTTTTACATCAGCTATATTCACATCTACTTTGTAGGGTTTGCAAAAAAGTAATTTTAGACTGTAATTTCACTGCGATTGTTGACGAACGTGGCGTCTGAATTGGAGACAAAAGGACGTTGTTGTCCCGGCTTCCAGGTTGACACGAGAAGAGGATGAATAAGTTTTTTCTCTTTCACACTCACACACGGGCTCACGCTATAATTATACGCCCCATGTATTTGTAAGTTAATTTTTTGGTCTGTAGCCCCTCATATCAATTAAAGCATTTAACATATTCCATGACGTTCACAGTTTCCACTATAGTGAGGCATAGGCCAAGAGCAAAAATATAAAGCAATCAGCGCAATCAAGATCTATACCAAGATCTACCGTAAGATCCCCCCCCCCCCGAAAATTTGAAAGCATCTATGTTTTAGTGCACTTTAGTATAAAAAAAACTGGACAACTTGAATATGCATATAATGATTAAGACATCAAGTCCGAAATATCTGTCAATTTGTTGAATAAACAAAAAGTTGCTTCAAAGAAATTAATTCGCCCGATATTTATTCACTATTGCTGAATGAGTCCGAAAACAAACAAGTTATATTATTTATTTATTACAAAAATTAAATTATTTTTTGTGTTTGCAGGTACTAAATACAGTCTATATAATATATAGGTTGTATATTTAGTTTATATATATATATGTTCGGCTCTAGTAGCAACTTAAAAAGAAAACACTGTCCGAAGAAGTACCAAATATGATTAAAACGAGTTGGCGATTGATAGTGAAGTGAATAAAAATACGAGTCATAACTTTTATAGTTTTATTATGCTCAATTTAGCAGTTGTGATGGCCTTTGTATAATGGACCTGGGCTATAATTTGGGCCATTTTTTCCCACACAAATTTGTCTGTTTTTCCATTTTACTGCCCCAGGCGATCTTATGGTAGATCCCGGTACTAGTATATTCAGAATGTTTATATTCCTGAGTAAGAGTAAATAAAGCTGTACAAATTTCACAAAACAAGAACGAACAGATATCACACTTTGATCTCGGCCAGAAAAGAGGAAAAAAATCCATTAAAAGTCATAAACTAAATTACGTCTTTTATATGGGTTTAATGCAACCAGTGATGCTGTTAAATGATAACTATTTGGCAAATTGCAAACTTATGTTATCGTCATGATTCTCTTATAGAAAAGATACTCAACAAGCTTATAGAAGACATTGACCTTTTGTCTCTCAGGATATAATCAGCTCAGTGACCATTACCATGACGCAAACAAATATCAACATGAAATTATAAATGATAAATGATATCTTTTAATGGAATTCTTGCACTAAACAATACAGATGGATTCCAAATAATGGCAGTATTACTTACCCGTAAGGAAAACCGGTAGGATTTTCAGATTGAAATACGATACCTCTAATTTCCTCTGAATGAACACAGGTTAGATATCTTCCGTTCTCCGTGTTGTTTGTAATTAATATGGCATGAAAGCAGCTTTAAGTTTTACCTGATGCACGTTCTGCTAGGTTAGCAGTCAGTGTTCCTTCTAAGCTGCACATCCACGCACAAGAAGGCTTAATGCGGTGCTGTGAAATTTTAATGCACCGCACGAATTTTGAAAGTTTCAAATAAGGAAAAAAAGGGTTCAATAATAAAACTATGTGACCGAAAAAGCAATGATTATGTGACCGAAAAAGCAATGATTATGTGACCGAAAAAGCAATGATTATGTGACCGAAAAAGCAATGATTATGTGACCGAAAAAGCAATGATTATGTGACCGAAAAAGCAATGATTATGTGACCGAAAAAGCAATGATTATGTGTCCGAAAAAGCAATCATTTTGTGACCGAAAAAGCAATGATTGTGACCGAAAAATCAATCATTTTGTGACCGAAAAAGCAATGATTATGTGACCGAAAAATCAATCATTTTGCAACCAAAAAAGAAAAAAAAAGCAATGACCGAAAAAGCAATCATTTTGTGACCGAAAAAGCAATGATTATGTGACCGAAAAAGCAATCATTTTGTGACTGAAAAATCAATCATTTTGCGACCAAAAAAGCAAAAAAAAGCAATGACCAAAAAAGCAATCATTATATTGTTCTTGCTCTAAGTAGCATCATTTGATTGCAGGTTTCTGCAAAGATTATAATGTTTACAAATTGGTGCATAGAGAAAAAAATTAGACGATTAAATAATAATGAATAAATAATGAATAAAAATCAATACAGCGAATAAATCATTTATAATTTTATTCTACTCTTCTTGTTAAAAGTAACTGATCTTTTGTTTCATAAACTTTATACAAAAAAATCAATGATTGTCTTAAAAGTACAAATATTTTCTGTGCACTGCATTTCTTCAGTTGCTCACAGGCTTTTTGGTCCCTCACAGGCTATAAAGAAATTAGAGGGAACATTGTTAGCATCCTTAGATTTCACACTACAGCAAAAGGACATTTCCCTAGCTGTCAGTCTTGTTCTCGCAATTACCTGATATTATCTGAGTATAAATCAACAGTTTGTTCCAAGTGTGACAAACCTGGTCTGAAGTGGTTATTTGTGTGTGTGTATGTGGTTGTGTGTAGTGTTACCTGTTAGCTCATGAAAACATCATGATCACAGCTTCTCGATGATGATGAAAGTTATCAAAGTAGCAATGAATCTGCTTAGTGCTTTATATAGATTTGTGTGTTTGTGTGTGTCTACTGTCACTGATCCAGCGCCATTGGGGCTTGCGGTGTACCTGATTATTTTACCGGATCACTGACCATTAGATTAGTTAAACACCTCTAAAACGACATCTAATCACCTCATTCTTCCTTGAAAATATTTTATCTACTATAATAATACACCAAGTCTATTTGTACATTTGTTTTTTGTCTGTAATACCCCAAAGGAAAGGAAAAAGGTGTTATTAGTGAGTATATCCGTATGCTGATATAAAAGTTTCATTCATTGACTATTGGAATGTTTTTGTCTAATTCATTTCATTTTTGCAGTTGGCATAGTAAAGACTTACCAAAATTGCAATTTCATATATACCATCATTTTTTGATGGCTCTGATACACTAGTGTAACAATAGAAATCTTGATATAGCACAATATAAACGCATACACTACTTGGGGTCTTCAATACACTTTTATTTACATATGTCTATACGCCAGGACGCTGAGACCGCTAACTAGTTTGGACACAGTAAAATATCAGAGAAAAGGGACTCCTGAAACGGGAGAGTTCTACTACTGATCATTAACAAAGAAAGCTAACAGTTATCTTTCTTTGTATATGATATATTAACATATTGATAGAAATCATACACTGTCGAAGAACCTATGTTGTATTACTTTTGTGAGCAGATCCAACATTTCCATGTGTTATTTCAGAAGTCAGTCTTATCTGTTGTGGAATGTAAGCTTGGTTTAATGACAGATATTAACAGATTAAAAGTGCAAACAGAAGAGGTACTTACAGAGATCCTTTATTCATATAATGTCAAGCTCTTTCTCCTACTGATAAACACAATCAGTAATGGCTACTTGTTGACCAGAACGTAAAACAGCGCCCCCTAGCAGAAGTTTTCTGCATAAGGGGAATAACTCATGATACTTACTTAACAGCTCTTCCCCTTTTTTCTTTTTTACTGGGGTGTGCATATAATATTAATTTTTTAATAATAAAAATGTATTGTTTTGTTTTTGGTCCGCTAAATATATAAAAAAATGTTGTATTACTTGTGTAAGCTTCTAACAGACACAACACTTCCACGTGTTATTTCAGAAGTCAGCCTTATCTGTTGTGGAAGATATGGTGTTATGCTTTTCACCACAAGGAGCGCTTCCTTTATTCATTAGAAGATTTTCTGACGCTAAATGCAAGCAGGTTATAATAATAAGTATTGCAAAGACAAATAGGATTCTCTTGACTGTGTTTCCAGATCGACAGATGATACTTCTTCTATTGCTATCAAAACAACAACTGCAGGTTGGCGCACCGACCCAAGAAATTTGAAATTATTTGAGTTAAAAGTACGTCCAGATTAGTGATGATGGAATCGGATTACAAGTGTCTGGATATCCACTATAATAATATGCCATGTGTATTTAATTTTGTCTGTAACACCTCAAAGGAGAGGAAAAGGGTGATGAGTACTTATATCAGTAAACTGATGTAAGTTTTGTTCATTGACTACTGAAATGTTTTTGTCTAATTCATTACATTTTTACAGTTGGTATTATAAAGGACTTTACAAAATATCAATTTCATATATGCCGTCACGGATACACTAGTATATGTATATAATGCGTGTGCATATATATATAATTCAGAAATGAAAAAAAGGATATCTAAGTTAAATTTGAAGTAAAATCCGTTTTGGTTGCATGTAAAAATAATTGATCACTGCTACCCACAACACTGGTTTTTTGCTGGGTTTAGGTTATTCCTGTGTTCTGACATTTATATCTATCTATGTATATATCCAGACTTCGCCAGCCTTAACCATTCGTAGAAGAAACTTGAAATTTTGCATACACACTCCCCGCAATGAGTAGGGAAAATGTTTTTTTTTTACTTTTTGAAAATTCCCACCTAAATAGGTTTTTAGAGGGTTGTTCAATATGCAATGTAAGTTTATACTAAATTGGTTATTATATTGCGCCTGCTTGTTTTTTGAAAATTCCGGTAGTGACACAGCCCAATAAAAGGCGAGAGATGTAATTTATTCAGTGATCACCCCCTTTTTCCAATTTTTTAATTGATCACCCCCGACACAGCATATATGGGTGGCGGTGATTCATCATTTCCCTTGGAATACTAGTTATCTTTCTTTTCTTAATTTTGATGGTGATCTAACTTGATCCAAAATGGAATGTCACCATCTTTGAACACTTTGCAATTCTTCTGCAAAAAATGTTTGGTACGGCTGTTTTTTCGTCAACTATTGCCAGCAAACAAATAGACAAATTAGAAAGAAAAAAAAAGGTGGAGGGGTTTCCATTGCTGCTTTTCTCCCAATGACCCCCGGGGGACAATAAGTCTCGGTGATGTTGTAAATGTGACATTTCTCTACCATTTGACCCGTGCCGAAAGTATATCGGTATCAATTGAGTTGTTTTCATTTTTGGTGTCAGATTGGAGTATAAAAGAGCATTTTCTTGGTGACTTAATGGAGTTGTGTGATAACGGGAAGGAATGTGATGATGACTTTTCTTTTCCAGCAGATCAGGTAGCATTGTTGGAGTGGGGGAGGGCTTGTAACAGAGCCGACGGGGCGGATAGGATTAGTACTAGGAAGGCAAGCAAGTTTTGGGCTGGAATGTTGGTTGGCAAGATTTTTCAAGTGTATCGCGGATCGTGTCATGAGAGTTGGGCAACAGAATCAGCAGCAATGGAGAGATTGATAAGAAAGGAAGATTGAAAGATGAAAAGGAGGGGAAAGGAAATGGGATAGCGTACTATGAGCGGACAAAGAGGGACACAGAACAAATGGAGGAGAGAAATGGAGAAGAAGGAATTAGAGAAAGGGAAAAGAAAGTGAGGGGAAACAAATGTTCAGAAGCAAAGAGAAATATGTAAGACTACAAAAGCACTCAGAGAGTGCATACATCTGCCAATGCCATACACTAACTAGAACTGAATGGAAATAAGTTCAAATATAGGTATGATGCAAGGGAGGAAACTGTAAGTTTCCATTTTACATATTTCAAACTATTGTCTTAATATATAAAAAATATATCTCAATCGAAAGAAAATTTTTTAATCTGCCCCAAAGTTTAAATGATTCTTCCTTAGCCTATGGTTCACTCTTCCACAAAGTGACATTGAGATTCATTGAGAACTCTTGGAGATATTGTGTGGGGAAACAGACAAACATAAGTGAATACATATGAATATATGAAGAAATATCTCTCAATCGAAAAGAATTCTGAATCCGTCCCAAAATTTAATCAATTATTCCTTAACCCGGCCCAACCGAGTGCATACATATAGATATATGAAGAAATATCTCAGCCCAAAATGTAATCAATTCTTCCATAGCCTATGGTTCACTCTCCCACAAAGTGACATTGAAATTCATTGAGAACTTTTGGAGATATTGTGAATTTGTTTGGCAGAGGTAAATAAGAGAGATGTTGAAGATGAGGGAGAAGAAGAATACAAGAGAGAGAAAGGAACAAGAAAGAGAAGAAGAAAATGAGATTGGCAAAGTCTGGAGATAAGAGTAAGGGAAGAAATAGAAGGATCTATTTGAGAGGAAGAAACAATAAAATTGAAGAAGAGGGGTTTGGGCAGAGAAAGAACACAGAAAAGGGGGTGAGGAAAAGAGAAAGATATGAAAGAGGGAGAGCAAGAAATTAGATGTTTGCAGAGGCTGACAAAGGCTGCTTTGTTTCTTGTGATCTGAACTGATCTGACTTTTGTAAGGAATTCAGGTGCCTGGTGCCTTTTGAAAAAGATAGGTTTATAGATGTGTGTGAGAGAGAGAGAGAGATTGATTGATTGAAACTGTGTACAGGCCATTGAGAATGTGTATGTGTGTGTGTATATGATAATGTATATATTGATGTGTGTGTGTATGATAATGTATATATTGATGTGTGTGTATGATAATGTATATATCGATGTGTGTGTGTATATGATAATGTATATATTGATGTGTGTGTATGATAATGTATATATTGATGTGGGTTTGTGCATAATTCCCTTTTCTAGCTAAAAGTGTCACTGACAGAACACTGGGCTTCATAATCTGCAGTCCCATACTGTAACCATTTACCTACATATGTAAATAATTATTTAACCAGCTCCATACGAAGACGGAATGTGACACAAGATCGGTTTGATGTGGAGTCCATATGCGTACATGTGGGCAAGGACAAAAATTGCCCAGTTCCTGTGACCATTGTCACAAGGCATCAGAAATGTCCTTCCGACCTTCCTCATGAAGTGAAATGGGGAGGTACTGCCCTGGGGTCAGAATCCCCAGAACTGGATATTGTATACTGTAGGTAAACGATCAGTCTGTTATTAAATGGAAGATAAGTTCTCTTTGGTCTTGAATAATAGCATCGATGTCGCCAATATGATTTCTTCCTCCCTCCTCAATCTATTTTAGACTGTACTCATTCGCTTGGTTGCTTAGATGATAACGATTTTGTCTCCCAAGTTCGTTGTCGCTGTTAGAATACAAAAGCCAGTACTGATTTCCAATGTAGACAAGTTGGCAAGCTTTTCTGTCACAGTCATCTATCGCTAAACGATATTCTTAGTCCTTTACATTCTGCGATACTCGTGTGGTTCATCTTGAAACATGACAAGCAGAAAAAAAACAGTAAGTAACTCTTAGAAAATCAATAATGAATTCTGAAAATTATACTTTGACATTTACAAGGGTGGACCAATAAGTCAGTAGCTTGACACTTAGCTGAATTTTTATTTGTAATTTTAACCTTATAATGTTCTCTATGATTAATGGAGAAGCATTGGGTTAAATGCATTGACAAGGAAAGAGATTATGTTCAAAAATAATATTTGTTGTGTGAAACGACTGCTTTTTTTTTTTTTCATCATTAGGCTATGGACTTATTGATTTACTTAGTATACTTTCCAGAATTATATATATGTGAGTATCTCTTATTCACTGGATGGACACAAGAAGTAGTCTCCAAGATGAGATGGGTAGGTTTGGTGTTAAAGAACCGTTTTTATTCGCTTTTAAACTGGAATCTCAGTTCTGTCGATCTACAATTGCTCAGCTCCGTAGGTGAGTAGGATTCCTTTTGATAGTGATAGTGAAAGTGAAACTGAAACTGATGCTCACTTTAATCTCATATCAGGGCCAATCCAGAACAAATCACCCCACAAAAAGTAGAAAATACCCCCCCCTCTTTGAATTTGCTGGAATTTGGCATATGGGTAGATTTTGGGCAAAAAACATGATTCCCAATTTTAGCTAAATCTGACCAACGGTTCAAAAGTAACAGGCAAGGTCATTTTGAGGTTCAAGTGTTAACCTCCCCATTTATATATTGCCATAACTCATTTCCTGTTGGTCATAGCTATATAAAAGTATATATATTTGGAATCAAAATGATCTGTAGATTCCAAAGCTGCCATTGTTTTTGATGGAGGAGGAAAAATAATTTGAGGTCATCATTTGAAATCTTGGATACTTGACCAGAAAAATTAATTTATGATAAAAATGTTCCCCTATCATTCCTCTATTACAATAAAAGTTTGTATATAGGACATTATACAGGTAAAAAAAACTAGAGAAAATTTGGTGGTCGTAGCTCTAGTCATCCTTGAGTTATATGATGACAGATGGACAGACATTTGAGGAATTATAGTAAGATGCTTAGTCTTCTGATTTGGATTGGATTTGGAATGCTTAATCCTCCTCAAAATTTCAAGGAAGTTTTTTTAATATTTTTTTTATTCCTGTGCAGTTTTTTTGTTTGCATTCATATAGCTTGTATTGTAATCAAACAGTTTGCACAGTTTTCGTTGTATCGCTGTTCCTACCCATTTGAACTTTTATTAGTTTTATCAGCTCCTCCTGAGCCAGTTTGATAGCTTTGCAGCCTTTTGGCTAAGATCAAAGTGTAGTATCTGTTCTTTGAAACCGCCATGGCCTCGAAGTTCAGAGAACCACGGCCCTTAGGGGGTCCTTGCGGCATGCTCTTCCTGCTCATTCAGCATTTGCTGGTGTCATGTTTTATCTGTTTTAATGTAATTTGTATTGATGCATTGATTTCTTGAAACGTCAAACATACTTTATGTCAAAAAATGTAAAACTGCGGCTTAGAAAATTATGTCCTGAAGAGAATACAATGACCAATTCCCGATCTGCTACAAATGGAAAGATTGAAAAGGATAACAAAACAACTTTTGTTTGTATCCTTTTTCTTCTTTTTATCTGTTTGATTTAGTGATTAGCAGCCATTTTTTAAAATGGCGGCTGTTGTAACAATAACAATAAGAAGAAAAGCCATTGCTGTAATTTTTAAATCACAAAAAAAAAAACAATATTAGACCATCTTTTGAATAATGAATGGGTAAAATTAACAAATGTGTAATTTTTAATGGAACAAATAAGTGAAAAATATTTAGCAATTAAGGAAATCGTAATTAAATGTTTTATGGTGAAATGATACAATAGCGGACCAGTACCTAATTGTGTCTTCAAAATACAAACATATATATAGAAACTAATATATATCTTTATATGGATGTAAGGAAATCCGACAGAATGGTAGAGGTAATTTGACAATGTGGAAATGAAAGATTGAGAAAAGCGTTTAACGTCTCAAACGTATGATAATAAATGTTTGAGACGTAACACACTTTTCTCAATTTTTCATTTCCACATTGTCAAATTACATCTACTATATATATCATCATCATCATTATCATGAGTTCACTGCTGGATCTCCTTCCATGACGAACTAGATTTTGCTAACCTCTGCCACTTCTTACCGGCAAACTTTTCTATCTCATCCCTCCATCTTGTATCTGGTCTTTTCCTACTGTGTTTACTATCCCATGGGCACCAATCGGTTAGCCTTTTGCCCCGTCTATTGTCATCTCTTCTTGCTAGGTGACCAGCCCATCTCCACTTTTGTTGCTTAATTATTTGTATAATATCCTTCACTCTAGTCCTCCCTCTGATCCATGTTTGATCTTTTTCTATTTCTTAAAGTTATTCCTAGCATTGCTCTTTCCATGGCTCTCTGTGCTATTCTAAGTTGGTTTTCAGTTTGGTTTGTTAATTTCCATGTTTAGCATCCGTAAGTCATGGCTGGTCTTATGCAACCGTTGTATACTTTACACTTTAAGCACATTGGCAATGTCTCTATTCATACCGAATGCTTTCCAACCTATCATTATGCATCATTTTATTTCGCTGTCATGGTTTTTCTCTAACTTTATTACCTGACCTAGGTAGATGTATTCATCAACTACCAAATTTATTTGAAGAATGTTGGGCAAAATCACTCGTACTTGTCCGATCATCTATCTATTGTTTTATCTACGTATGTATAATTCTTCTCTTATTTATATATTCTGGCATTTGTAAATATTTCTACGTTCACGATTGTTTGGGGAGAAAAAAAACAAGAAAGGAAAAAATAAACCGTTCACATTTATAAACCGACCTGTTAGGATCTTGCCAAACGAGTAGAAATGTTTTGTGGGGGTTAAACTAGTAATGGCAATCTCGAGTCGTATTTGTTGCACATAACATCGGATTTATTGAGGTTCATTCGGAGACCAACTTTCTTGCGTTCTTTATTCAGCTCGTTCTGCATTGTTTGGGGGTCATGAAAGTTGATGTCGTCAGCAAATCTGAGGTGACTTAGGTATTCGCCATCTATGTTGATTCCTTTTTCTTTTTTGTCCAATCCAAGTTCCGGAAGACCACCTCGAGGCAAGCTGTGAATAGTTTGGGTGAGCTGGTGTCGCCTCGTCTTACTCCTTTTTTCCAGATGAAAGAGCTTTGTGTTTTTGTGTCGTCTAAGAGATCAAAAGTTGGCCAATACAAAAGGCAACAACCCTATTTCTTCTACTTTATACACAAAACAAGAGAGAGCGAAAAACGCTTGTGTAATCTTTTAGAAACATCTCGTCACATGTGTGCACAAAAAAATCTCTCTTAACTTTTATCTTACTTTCTAAAATTTTGTTTCAAAATGGTTATCCAGCTGATTCAAACTTGAGGGGAATCTGTCACAACTCACAGTCATTGTAGGAAGTTTCTGTACATGTGAGGATGCTTACTATAGCATGATGCTCGTCTTTCAGTGAATTCATTAGTGTAGTGAGTTCAATCTTCACCTGGGTACTCCACTATTAGTAAGACAGGTGTCTACCATAGCACAATGGTGAACAAGCTTGTCTCCGAGACCAATTTGCAAGTGTAGTGAGTTCGATCCTCACTTGGTGTCCCACTACTGTTTCTTTGTGCCAGACTTAAGATTAGTAAAACTGGAGTCTACCATAGCACGATGGTTAGCAAGCTTGTCTTGGAGACCAATTTGCAAGTGTAGTGAGTTCGATCCTCACTGGGAACTGCACTACTGAAGTTTTGTGCCAGACTTTAAGATAAGAAAAAACTGTACATATATTGTAAAATCCATGCTAACCAAATGATATGAAAGCAAATAAAAATTGAAGTTTTAAAAAAAATAATATTAAAAGACAAGCCTGGCTGCTACAAGGTTAAACTCCACTCTTGGTTCTATTCTGACTGAAGATGATTAAGCCTACTGCAACTTTTGTATAATAAATAAATTTGTACATATTTAAGACTTGTCTGTTTAGCTCAGTTGGTAAGGGAGCCACCTACCAATCACTTGGTCATGATTTCAAATCACTGTAGGGAAATGTTAATTTTATATATAGGTTTGGTTTAACATGATGTTATAGACAGTGAAGATTTGCTTCCCCTAAATTAGGTGAGGATTGTTCTTTTTGTTGTTATGGGGGAAAAACAAAGTCAACTCCAACTCCAACTGGACTGGAATTTGACCAAAAAATGAACAGTGACCGAAATTACAAACCTCAGAATGTTATTTTCCCCCATAGATTTTTTTCAGTCTGATGCAGCAATTCTCGGAATCAATTATTGTTCCTCGTTATATGAACATGTTTTTGTTGTTATCCCTCCTTATCATCAGGTCGCAGCAACCTTGTGTCTACTTCGGCAAAATACAGGTCGTGTGATGACTTGGGCTTCAAAGGAAGTCACAAAGTCAAACAATGTATATGAAAAAGAACCTTTTTTCTATGTGGAAACACAAGATATCAACAGATTTAAAATTCAACAAAAGATGTACTCACAGATCCAATTTATTCACACTCATTTACAATGATGGCACTCAACGGCACGTGCACGTGTCTCATCTCCTTAAACCAATATGGCTTCCCCGGACACCAGAAACTAAACGGTGCCACCTTACAGGAATAAGCGCTCTTCCGCCTAAGGTCCATAACTCAAGATATTTATTTAAGTGACAAAAACCTGAAATGGCGTCATTCACTTCACCCTGCACTATTTTAGGTGGAGAGAAGGATTCCTACCTTTCCGAAGGAATTAGTGCGAAGTGAACAAACTGTCTCAGCTAGTATTTCAATTGTTTTTATGAATTGGGCAAAGAAATGAATGGCGTCACTAATTTAAAAAAGTTCAAAAGACTTCTTCTTTCCGATGCATTAACTTTTATTAATTTCTTCTTAAGACAAATGCATTTTAAAAGGTCACGTGCTCCAAGTTTTGACTGAAAAATAATTGCCGTTGCTGCTCAGCCCAATCACTGAGAGTTACCAAGCTCAAGCAATTTTCTTTCTTAATTGTCTTTTACCGTTGGATGCAAACGAGCGTTGAGTGCTCTAATTTAACTAAATCACTTTTGTATATCTGAAAAAAAATGTTGTTATTCTTCCCCTTCTTCTTGTTCCTCTTCCCCTTCTTCTTCCTCCTCTTTTTCTTCTGCCTCTTCCTCCTCCTCTTCCGCCTCCTCATCCTCATCCTCCTCATCTTCCTCATCCTCCTCACCTTCATCCTCCTCACCTTCATCCTCCTCACCTTCATCCTCCTCACCTTCATCCTCCTCACCTTCCTCATCCTCATCTTCCTCATCCTCATCTTCCTCATCCTCCTCATCCTCACCCTCTTCTTCCTCCGCCTATTCCTATTATTATTATTATTATTATTATTATTGTTATCAGTATTATTATTATCATTATCATTGATGATAATAATACCAGCACCACGTACCTACCTCAGTACCTTTGATGTAGCTAAAGCTTCCAGTACTCGCCCAAAATAGAAGCTGATTGACTGTATTGTTCCATATTACCCACAGATCTCTTAATGACCCTGTCAGAATTAAAGACGCTGTCTATGACCATCAGTAAATAAATAACGTCCAAGAACAAACTAAAAAAAAACGTTGAAATATAATTTTAATTTTATTTTTCTTGGCTCCTTGAGAGGCCCCCTCCAACATTTAGTGAGATTTGATGAAAAAGGAAAATTTACATAAAAAGGAAAATAGACATGCATTATCACTTAATTGGTGAAAAACAACCCCAAAGGCTGAATCATTATTCATGCAATTCATGAATGTACAAATATATCCTTGTTGTTGTATAATGTCAGTAGAAATGCAAGTGAACTGTAATTTAAAAAGCGTTTTTAAATAGCCCACTCTACCCTTTATTATGCCTCTGTACATACAGTAGTTTTCTTTTGTTGAATGAGAACCATTGTTTAACAAGATGTCTCTGATGCTTTTCATTTTTCTGTTCATAAACTTATTTGATGAGTTATTGCAGAAATCATAAGAACGTATCATGACTATTGAAGGTCGTTTTGCTTATTAGCTTGTTTTAATGACAGATATTGGATCATGTTCCCATCAAGCACCCTAAATTTTTGCAAATCTAAAAGGATTCATTTTTCCTTGACACCGGTGATATCACTGAAATGTCAGCAGTGTTAGTTACCAAGTTAAACAAAGTCTGCGTGTTGATATTGAAAATACTCAGCTGAACTGGTGTCGCTTAAAAGATTAAAGATGCCACAAAAGATTATGTACTTACAGGTCCTTTTATTGAAATAATGACTGCGGCCAACCACGTGTGTCCTTCCAAGCTCTTTCTTCTACTAGTAACACAATGCAATAATGGCTGCTCATTGACCAGAATCTAAAACAGCAGAAGTCTTCTGCCTAAAGGGAATAACTCACGATACTTAACAATGACTATTGAATGTCGTTTTGCCTATTAGCTCTAGATGGAAGCAAATTTGCTAATCACATATACAGATACCAGACCATTCATCAGGCTTCCAGAAAACTGGCTTTTTTAAAAACTGTCTTGGTCCAGAAAACCAGAAAATCCCCAAATCTCGGTCTCCTCTGACCCCAAGCTTGCCAGATAAATGGTCTGGTATCTGTATTTACCTAAAACTAAAAGTCCCTACCAGATGACCGGCGACACTCCCACACCTTGCGTATCGCCGTAAAAATGTGTTATTGTTCATGATTTGCTCTTAAAAAGACGTGCGATTGAAGAACATAGCCGATTTATAAATAAATTAATCGTAGGGAAAGTTGTGAAACTCTCAGACTTGATGGCTCCCGACAATTTTCATTCATGCATTTATTTATTATAAAAATATTAATGACTGCCCGTGTTCTCGCCGTCTCGTGTTTTAAGTCAACTGAATAGTCACCGCCGTCGCCATAGCTGTCTACAATTCTGTTGCTCAATGGAATAGAATTGTTTAAACTTGTCTTGAACTCAATCTCTCTATCTTTCTCTCTCTCTCCTGCTCACTCTTTTCATCACTCCACTCCCGTTCTCTTTCTTTCTCTCTCCCCTCCTCACTCTTTTCATTACTTCTCTCCCGCTCTCTGTTTTTCTCTATCTCTCTCCCCTAGCTTATTTCTTTCTTTTTCTCCATTCCCATTCTTCTTCTTTAAGTCTTTTTGTACTTCCTCATCTTTTTATCTTTCTCTGTTTCCTTTTGACCATTTCTCTACTCTGTCTCTATCATTTTCTCTTTTTTCTCTCTCTTTTCTCCTATCTCTGCTCTTATCTCCCTTTGTTTTCTCTTCTTTTTTTCTTGTTCTCTTTTCCCCTCTCTTTCTTTTGTCTCTTTCTCGCCCATACCTCATTATTTCCTTTTTTTTAATTTTCTCTTTCTCACTTTTCCTTTTCGCTTGTTCTCTTTTGTCATCATCTCAGCTTTCTCGATTGCCTTGTACTTTCCCCTTTACCTCTCT
>VCCN01004110.1:3097240-3107919 GCA_006491835.1 Architeuthis dux | reverse complement strand
TTTTATTCTTTCTACATTTAGCTTAGCAGTTAACAATACTAAGTTCAGATTTTGATAACAGTGTGAGAAATGTGAACAAAAATATTAAAAACGCTTCTCCAAGACTAAATGGGTAATTTGTATTTAAAAAGGCAGAACATATGTAAAGAATTCAATACGCTTAGCTTAATGGGAATTGAAAGGAACAAAAAAGGTCAGGCTTTTCAAAACTAGGGAAGGAGATGAATCCATGACGTTGGGTCTCTCACAGGACTTGATGATCAAGAGACCATAACAGAGAATTGTGCTAGCGACTCTCGGTTTGTCAATGAGAAGACTCACTCAATGCCCTAGCTGCAGTCACCAGATGCCCTAGCTGCAGTCACCAGATGCCCTAGCTGTAGTCACCAGATGTGAAGATGTACATAATGTTGAAAGCCACCAGATATGACCGGTGTGACAAATATAAAATAACAGGTCTGGTTAATCACTCAATAGAAACTGTAGCATGCCATGTTGGGGGTGTTCAATTAAAAACATTGAAAAAGGGGTGATCAATGAGTAAGTTACTTTTGTTGGGCAGTGATCACTAAAAAAAAAGTCTGAATTTTCAACAAACAGGTATGAATGCTGCTGGTAACAAAATAAGGGATCAATTTAACAAAAACATGCATTGCACATTGAACCCCCACAAAAAACCTATTTAGGGGGGGGGGAATTTAAAAATGATTTTTTAAAATTCTTTTCTAGACATAGAAGGAGTGAATGTTTAAATTTTGAGTCCTCAACTTCCATTGGAGCGGCTTATATGCATGATACATACGTAGCCAGCCAGACCAACTTGAAAACTGAAGAAACCTGATGACAGTTTTGGTTTACGGTTTGTAATAATATAGTATAAAGAACAAATGGAGACTTTGTATTAGTTATGTTAAACCATACAGCATAGAACTCATTTTACTTCCTGCCTGGCCAAGATCAAAGTCTGGTATCTGTTCTTTTATTATTTAGACAATTCTGTTTAGTTCAGCTTTAAAAAAAAAAACAGTAAACAATCATCCATCCACTTGTACCATCAAGGGTGTCGTTTGGTTATTTCATGGGAGCATTCGTTATAATCCACTTCTGACTTGCTAGGCCCCTCAAAGCTTCCTTGTTATTCGTACCTTTTTGTGAAAACGTTCCCATATCTGTCCATTTCCAGTCTCTCCCAGCACTGGACGAGGGGTTAGACTTTCCCGGTTTTACTATTTTACCCATAGCTGGGGGGAGAAGGGATGGATTCATGCCTTTCCCAAGGGCAATTAGTGCTGTGCTGCTAACCACCTTGCCTCAAGCACCTTTAACTTCAGCTTTCAAGACAGTAAAAGAAAAAAAAGAACCAATTTCTTACATAATGTGTCAAAAAGAGTTTCTAGATATTTCATGGCGAAACGTGTTGCTAGATATTTCATGGCGAAATGTGTTGCAAGATTCTTCGAATTGAGTGCTTAAGCCTGAGACAAACTGACATGTCTGTAGACGGGCGCAGCCTTATAATTTGCAAACTTCCAGTCTCTTCAGAGGGAAATTTTCTGGCACTTTATCTTCTTTGTGAAAAACCATCAGATAGTGGGCATTTATCTCATTCTGCTGTCTGGTCAAGATTGAAGGCTGGTCATTTTCTAGACCACTAGTTGGAAATTTACTGACTGAAACATTGCAATCTTAATGTTTAGATAGCAATGCTGCGCTTTGTGGTAGGATCAATATCTAATCCTTTCATTGTTAGACATACTCTGTAAATTGTAAGTTAGTCATTACCATTGAAAAGAATAGTGATAAAAGAATTCTTCACGTAACTGGAAAATTATAACATCAGTATTACCTCAGTACGTTTTTATGCGTGTATATATATTATATATAATCCGTGGTGCATAAGAATTCCAGTAGGCTTTTATTTTCGGGGAATGCTCAATACCTACGCTAGAGTGGATATCGAAAGAGAGGAGAGGAGAACGGAAAATAAGCCACGCCTGAGACACACCCAGACCTCAAAAATGATGGGCCAACCATGATGGGAAAAAAGAAAGGAAAAAAAGAAGCCGAGAATTTAGTATAAGAGACTCTGCATAAAATTAACTTAAATATGAAACCAACTGTACGATTTGTTGTGAATCCCCAAAAAATCATTTATAATATATATATATATACATGGCTTCTTACATTCGTATTTGGGCACGAATATAGTGTGCCTCTCGATGTCGACAGTATGAAATCAAATGATGTCGATGACTGTTGACATCGAGAGCTACACTATATTCGTGCCTAAATACAAATGTGAGAATGGAGAAGCCAACAAAGTGCATGATTAAATAACTCCTGCCTACCATGATATATATATATAAGAAAAGAAGTAGCCACACTTGTTCGTTATATTTCTGACGTTTATTCCTGAAACAGTTTCAAAAATATCTTCTGGAAGTTTGAACAAAAAAAATCTTAATATGACCTGTGTTCAACACATCGTCAGTGGCAACAATCATAACTTAGAAATCTAAAAATGCTGTTACGTCATTTGAATAATATATGTATGTATGTATGTATGGTACATATCAGTTTCATGTACATTTTAAAAGACTGAACATGAAATATAAAATTATTTTCTGTCTAGGCAAACTCAAAAATATCTAAGTTTGATACATATCAAATGATTCAATATTTTTGTTTTATTTTTTGATTCAACCAGATTTTACCATCAATAGTTTGATATTTACCATTCCTTAATATAATTTACGAAGTGTCAGTCTATCTGTCTGACAATAAACAGAAAGAGAGGAAGGGGGTAAAGCAAACACACAAACACAAATTCGGCTGTTCTGCTGTGTGTGTACACACGTGTTTGTTTGCTGGCTACTTATAATATAACTACAACTACTACTTCTACTGTTGCTGATGTGCCAATTTCATTTATTACCCAAAATGAATACAAGAATTTTAGTTGACAATACTTTGCGTTAACCTTTCAGTTTACTGTGTAAACATACTGACACAGAACACAGGTATACCATTACCCGTTCTGCTGTTTATAAAAGAACATTGTGTTTCTTAGCTTAAGATCCCCCAAGTGACTTACTTTACATGATTTATCTCGTAAATCTATAGAGGCCATTAATTCTTGATGTTCGGAAGTAGCCGTAGGGTCATCAGTGTCCCAACACACTTTTTAATCTGTCATTAAATCCAAGCCTAAATACAATTTTACAGTAACAATTATGATTGGATGACAGAATTTGATTTCAGAAGAATGCAATAAATCTCAACAGCCTATTACAAACCATTTGTCCAAATTGGTTTCTTCAGTTTTTGAGTCTCGCCGGCTGGCTATATATGTATAACGCATACAGGCCGCACCAATGGAGCTAGAGGGCTGAAAATGTCAACATTTACTCATTATGGCTAGAAAAAACGTTTTTGGGTTTTTTATTTTAAATTCTCCCTCATAATAGGTTTTCTGCGAGAAACCCTGGTCTAATCCATTTTCATGTTTGTTAGGCAACTAAGCTGTTTGAAGCAATAACGAAGGTTACCTTAAAGAGTATATTTAAAGTCAGTCTGGCTGGCTGTGTATGTATCATGCGTACAGGCCACACCAATGGAGCTAGAGGGCTGAAAATTTAAACATTTACTCCTTATGACTAGAAAAAACGTTTTTTGTTGTTTTTTTTAAAATTCCGCCCAAATAGGTTTTTAGTGGGGGTTCAATTTACAATGTAATTTTATGCTAAATTGATCCCTATTTTGTGCCCGTTTGTGTTTTGAAAATTTGAAAAAAAGGTGAGAGAAGTAACTTATTCATTCGTCACCCCTTTTTTTTTTAATTGATCACCTCCAACACAGCATGCTGCCAAAATATGTTGGTAAAATGACAGTTTCTATTGAGTGACTAACCTGTTTTGATTTTATATTCATTTAAAAATTATTTTTAATTCTGGCAACAAAGTTGGACAGAGGTTATGTGTTCACCCGTGTCTTTGTCTAAATGTCCACTCAATATCTCCAAAAGTTATTGATGATTTTCAGTGACATTTGGTGGAAAGGTGGTTCATGGCCCAATGAATAATTGATTACATTTTGGGTCAGATCCACAAATTCTTTTCGATTTTGTTAACATTGCAAGATTTTTCAGCTTTTTGGTTTTAATAACTGTGATAACTTCATCACAGTGATGTCACAATAAAGAAAGTTACTTGATTGTTCAATTTTTAGTGGCTTTGACATTGGCAAAGATACAATGCAATCCATAAATGATACCCGACAAAATGGCACAAGTGAAAAACAAGGAAAAATGGCACATTTAATTAAAATACTGAGTATGAATGATTGAATATGGAGGCTACGAATGAAGTGTAAGTGTTAAGGTATTCAGTGGCGTAGCAAGAGTTTGGGCAGCGGGGGTCAACCGCCCCCGGGCGCATGTGTGAAGGGGCGCAAAGTCTACTATATATTAAAAAAAGAATCCCGGAATAAAAGTCACAAGAAGAAAAGTCACGGAACAAAAGTCACAATGTGTTATTATGAGCTACCTAAAAAAAAACGTAATAGGAAGAAAAGTCGCAACTTTGATTTTCTGGGTAGGAAAAAAATTTGTTTAATAAAATAATATTTTAATTCAATTAATACTAATTAAATGTTATAGTGTGACTTTATTTTAGGCCTATGTAAGGTGGTAAAAAATATCTTCATGTTATTGTCATTAAGTGGGTAATGAGTCACAATAAATAATCAAAACATTGGGGGGTGGGGCAAAATTATTTTTGCCCCCAGATGCTGAGATCCCTCGCTACTCCACTGAAGGTATTGGTGTTTTAATTAAATTTTCTATTTGTTACTAGTTTTTCTCTTGTGCCATTTTTACTGTGTCAACCGGCAAGTTGTAGTTTTAAGAATGATAATATAAAGTAAAAGGCACAAGTGAAAAATGAGGAAAAATGGCACATTTAATTAAAATATTTAGCTTTTTTAGTTCAATATTTTAATTAAATGTGCCATTTTCCGCCTCATTGTGTACGAATGAATGAATATGGAGGCTAAGAATTAAGGGTTATGGTATTGGTGTTTTAATTAAATGTTCTATTTTTTTACAAGTTTTTCTCTTGTGCCATTTTTACCGGTGCCATTTTTTCTTAGATTCATGGATGGAAGACCAGTTGTAGTTTTGACCCTATAAGAATGGTTATATAAAGTAACTCTCAAATAGTTCTTCAGACAATTGAACTCCTTCTTGTTGTTTGTGTTGTTAACACAACTTTTCGGCCGATCCATTCTTTGGCCTTCTTCAGGTGTAAAATCCGAATGTGATGGGATAAAGTAACTCCTAGTTCATTTAAAAGATTTCCGTGGGGGTTTATTTTTCAGACTGGTAATTGTACTCTCAGTGAAATGCAAAAAGCTAAGTACCAGGCACCCTTTCCCCGTCAGTCACCCCAGTTTTCCCAATCAATTGTTTACTGTAACATATTGCGAATGCTAACTGTAAAACTTGTGTAAATTATGTCCGAATCAAATTTACATTCATGTGAACGCATTAGGTCCCCATTCTTTCTCTCGTTTTCAAGACGAAATATTCCCATGAATTTATTTAACCACATTCAGTCTCTCCATTCTGGCGTGCATTGCTCACTGTCTGTGTGCTATGCTGCCGTCTTGTGACATTAAATGCTGGCCACTCAAGTGAATGTCTGCTGTCTTCTGAATGCTGACCCTCTTGGATTGATTGGGGGAGTGAAAAAACCCAAATGACTTCAACAATACAGTAAAAGCTGAAGTGCCTTCAGCTATTGAGCTTCATTCCTTTGTCTCTTAGGGTTTCAACATGCAAGGTTTTTTTTATCCGTTGTTTTTTGTTCTTTTTTCTTTTCTTGAAATGTCTGGGATTTCTTTTTCTGCTTATGAAAGGGCAGATGCCTAAAATAGTCAATTTTTAATGCATATTTTCACTTTTTATCATTTATGTTTGGTCTTTTTTCCCACCTTTTTAGCTGCTTTTGAAAATACTGAATTTTGTCGTCTTTTTATATGAATTTAAAAGCAATAATAATCCAAACTAATAAAAGCTGAAGCAAATACGTTAAATGCAAATTCACCTTCCAGATATATTTACAAGAGAAATAAACCATAACCATTTTACTTATGTCATATAATACAGGGTGTCTATAATGATATATGTATATATACCTATAACACACGCACGCACAAACTACAGGATGTCCTCAAAGCTGGACACATAGGAAATATCACTATTTATAACTAACTATATTTTTTTTGCCCCATAGATTAAATATGAATTTGTCGAAAGAAGAAAGTTATAAAAATTACGAGACACCTGAGGGAACATATCATAAATGTATATGCTCAAATTGACGGAAATGTGGAGTTAATGCATCGGGTTCATGTGAATCTCGCAAAGCACATTGAACTTTGCATCACAAATGGTGGAAAACACATTGAAGATGTTATTTATTAATATTTCAATTAAATAAAATGTTGCTCAAATTTTTTTTATTGAAAATATGCATTTTTACCTATGCGTCCAGACTTTTTATCCAAATGTTTATTGCAGGCTCCTTGTGGAGCATAGGACCATAACCACTCTGCTTTCGTCTCAGTAGCAAGTATGTTTTTTATTGGTTGGAGTTGCTAGTCCCACACAGGGCCGGATTATACTATAAGGCTGGCCTAGGGGCCCGTAGCTAACAGGGGCCCAGAAAAATTCTGGGATATTCATATTTTTCTTAATTTTATTTTTGATAGGACCATAGCTGGATTAGCCTATATGCAAACTACGTTATGGCGTAGGGCTCAAAATAAATAGCAATTTAGAAATGTATCCCTACTACTACAGGGAAAATGAATTACACAATAAAACTGTCAAAATAAGAACATTCCCTGATGTGAAGTCTGAGCACTCACTATAATTGTTAAGATAGTGTTAATAATATCTTAAAACGTAATAAAAATGTCCTAACAAATATCTTTAAAAAATGGAATGAATATATTACACATTAGCACATAACAATCCACTTCATTCACACGATTGATAGATCGCATTACTTACTAAAAATTATACACAAGATGGGGGGCCCCATATTGCTAATAGCCTAGGGGCCCTGGTATAGGTTAATCTGGCCCTGGCGCCACACCCAGGCTTGGGATCAGCTATGTATGTTCTTTTGTGTCAGAGTAAACTTCTCTTAGATGTGCTGCCTTACAGGACTAAAGGACACCAACTGTCCTGCTATTCACCCATAGATGGGCAAAGAAGTGGATTCATGTTTTTCCCAAGGGCATTGGTGCAAAGTGAATATAAACAATCTTGGCCGGAACTTGAACTCTGATCCTGTTTTTTGTGCTTGTAGCCATTACACCACATCGCACCTCCTTTATCCACTAGGACTGTCTTAATCAAAAGGCTTTACCTTGAATTGTTTGAAACTTTATTATCTTAAAACTGGAGTTCACCAGAGGTTATACAACCAACCAGAATGTTTCTGACATCATTTTTACCTTTGTTCTCACAAGAATAGATTGTTTATAATACTTGTCAAGTGTACATTTTATATCTTGCAAATCCAAGATCTGTAATGATCAATACTATACAATATGATATGTATATTCACATTTCATTTATGTGTATGTTTGTATAATGTGTATATTCTATCTGTCTGGTGTTAATAGCTTTACTGAGCATTGTGGAGAGGTAGAAATTTGAAACAATCAATATCAAGGAAATCTAAGTATTTCATAATCCTTAATTCAAGTAAATGTTTTATATAAAAGGATGTGAAAGACAATGTTCCCTTTATTAAAAGTTGGAAACATTGTCTATGGTTAGAATATCCCATATAAAAGCACCTACTTAAATGGAAAATATTATGTATACTCTTTGATATTAAAAAAATGCTATTTCTAGTCTGGATACATTTTAAAATCTAGTATATAAACCATTGAAATGCACCTTATTTTCCCTTTCTGTGATATTGTTTACAATTCTATAGAAATACTCAACATATATTTTATTTACTAAGTTTAGTATAGTCTGACACGAAGATACTGTAGTGAGACACCTAGTGTGGATAGAACTCTCTACACTAGTGAATTGGTCTAATAAAAGAAAGAAATAAAATCTTTTTAGCACCATGGACCGGTTTAATATTGTCAATATTCTTGTGTACCGGGCAACAGAGGGAAAGGGGGTGGGGGGTTATCACGACCGGATTATAGGTGATAAGTTAATGTAGGATAATGCTGTCGATGTGAGGGAGAAACGTCTCGTCGTTGGATTGTACCTTTACGGGAGCGAACATTTTGTGGAGGAAAAACAAACTCACAGAAAGCGCTCGCCCACTTGGCGGGAGAGAAAGACGACAAAATTCAGTATTTTCAATTGAAAATCTGTGTTTGCTTTATTTCTGTCGATAGCTTCGATTCCGGGCTGGTTCGCGGATCACTTTGAGGCATCGAATTCTGCTTCAGTTAAAATTCTAAACAAGTGGTCACTTTGCTGAATCACTACCAGTGATGGTAGTAATTAAAAAATCAAGGCTTCTTCCTCCTCTCTGGTCCGACCTGTCGCTCCTAGAATTCCGATCCTAACTGATTCTAAAACTGCCATCAATTTGAAAATCACTGCAACCCTTAAACGACTCTGGTTGATTGAACATATTTTCTTTTGTTCTGACTTCGTCGGCCTTTTGACCTATTTGCTAAGCCTGGTAATATGATACAGCCTTTTGGTAACTTACGCCAAAACGTGTGAATACACACAACCAGAGTGTATTTCATTACATCAATTATAAGTCACTTATAAGTGACTAATACACTCAATTTTGTTTCTGAAAGGGTTTATATAACAAATTTAATATTATTTTACAAAGAAAATAAAAGAATAATCACCAGATTATATTGTTTCCTTACATCCTGGTACCGATCAGTGGCTAAGAGATTAGCTTGCTAACCATCATGTTGTGGTTAGGTGCCCAGCTCCATAAAACTAATACACTATTTATTGTTGCAATTATTTAATAGCATGAAAGATCATTGTTCATTATTAATCACTGCTACCCACAACAGACCAGTTTAAACACTGTTGCTGGATTCAGGTTATTCATGTTTTCTGACATTTATATTTATCTATCTATGTATCCGGATTTCGGCCAGCCCTAACTGTTCATAGAAACTTGAAATTTTGCACACACACACACTCCCCTCAATGAGTAGGGAAACTTTTTTTTTTTGTTGAAAATTACCCTCCAAAATAGGTTTTTAGAGGGGCTTCAATATGCCATAAAAGTTTACGCTAAATTGGTCAGTAGTTTGTGCCTAGAGGGGATTCAATATGCCTGTAAGTTTATGCTAAATTGGTCAGTAGCCCCACAAAAGACGAGTGAGGTAACTTATCATTGATCACCCCATTTGCCAACTTTTTAAATGATCACCCCAACACAGCATAATATGGGTGGCGGTGATTCATAATTTCCCTTGGAATAATAGTCTATTATTATTTCTATTGTAAATATTGCTACTTGGAAACTTAAATTCAATTCAAAAAGGACACACTAACAAAATTTAGACTTTCATTTTAGTAATCCGCAAATATTTATTTTATAAATATCAAAAGTACTTTTGGATCATTTTAACATCGTAATTGTAAACCATCGTTATTTAGGGAAAGTTGCGGAAACTAGGAGAAACATAGCTGTTAATCTATTTTATTAACAAAGTTTAAGAAGATATTGTTTACTCCTATAAATGCATTAATTTTTAAATGTTTTATTTTATTGACAGTTAAAGAAGATATTGCGCAATCATATGAATACATGAATTTTTAAATACTTCATTATTGACAAAGTTAAGAGATATTGTTCAATCATATGAATACATAAATTTTAAATGCATTTTCGCCAAATCTGTCACACCACATAAATCTTGTAGGCATTCCTTTAAAAAGTCGCACTTACAGCCACGCATCTCCTTAATACTGGACTCTCGCTTATTCCGATCTGATTCGATGGTCTGTTTGCACAAAATTCACTGAATGATTAATGATTTTGTCTTCAAGTTTGATGCCTTTAATCACCTTACCATCCTTTCCCTTGAAACAGATCACTTGAAGATCCTCCGTCCTAAACCAGTCTAGGATGTTCAAGTGATCCGTAATATTATTATCTTATTGCATTCACCGATTGCTAACTTAGTGGTCATGGACAGACGACTGTGATAGATGTAACAAATAAACTCTGCCCGAGCAACCATTGGATAAAGAAAATGGATGTATTTGAAATGTGAATTAGAAACTTCAAGTCTGAGTGTATCTGTCTAAGTAAATAAAGAGTTTAGAATGTTTAAAACTACTCATCCCAAAATTAGCGTTGAATTATTCAATTTGATTACACTGTCTCACACATAGATCAATATTTGGGCAGTGTTGCTTTTAGTTTTGAAATATTAATGGCTGGGATCTTGTGATTTCTTTGCTTGAAGTAGTCTTGAACACTCAGAGTTCACTTTCCATAGTGGGTCTCTCTTCTTTTTCTTCACTCTTCTTTTTCTTCCCTCTTCTTTTTCTTCCCTCTTCTTTTTCTTCACTCTTCTTTTTCTTCACTCTTCTCCTTCTCTCTTCTCCTTCTCTCTTCTCTTTCTCTCTTCTCTTTCTCTCTTCT
>VCCN01004110.1:3071661-3082403 GCA_006491835.1 Architeuthis dux | reverse complement strand
TTTTCATGACATTTTGTTCCTACTGCATATTAGCATAGACTGTGACTTTTTGTCCATGGCCTTTTTTTCCTTTCCCTTTATTCCGGTCACCAATGATTCATGTTGTGTGCACCATTTTTGCATTTGTAGGTGTATATACTCATTATTGACGCAGTGCCACAAAGTAATTCTATGTTAAAATATTCTCCAGTTGAAACACTTTGTGTTTGCCAGATACAAGACACCATTTTGGTCATATTTTCAGATACAAATCTATTGCCAAGGTGTACCTTACAATCATCTTCAGATTACATTATACATTTTTCTACATTTTATTTTTTAAACATTTTTCTGAAATACTGGAAGATAATTGTTGATATCTACCATAATAATTCTGTTTCTTGGATTTATATGTAGCTGGAATCTCTTTGATTTAGAGATTGATGCCTTCATAATTTAATAATGTGGATTTGGATGAACTCTAAGTTAGTGCAGGAATGTATGTGTTTTGGGCGGGGGGTAGATATTGTTTAACCCATTGTATCTAATCTGTACTTTAAAGAATAAATAAAAGTAGATGTTTAATTGAAAGTAACAATGAGGTCAAGGGATTTTAAAGTAATAACTTCATTGTAATTTTTTTTAAAAGTCGCTCATCTCCCTTAGAGGGCAAATAATCAAAAGATTAATGATCATTATTTGTGCTGTTGGTAGCTTTTAATCTGGATTTTCTGACCCCTTTCTTTTTTTTGTGTCTTCTTGAAATCTTTTTTACATGAAACTTGCTTAAAAGCCGCCTTAGGCAGCCAATGTTAAGTCATTTCCTATTTATAGAATAATTATTTGCTTATTCCTCTTATTTTCTTATAAAGAACTGTAATTAGCAGTTAATAAACCTAGAGTTAGCTCCCTTGGACAGGCTTTTTATTGTTGTCAATTTAAACTTTACTCAGGAACCAGTAGCCTGATTCTACTGGAAATTGCTTTATTCTCCAAGTTATAACATTTTAAGGGTATTGCAATAACAGAAATTGTGCAATGATTGTCAGTTTTGTTGTTATGGGAACATAATCCATGAACCCACAAACATACAGAAATCAGATCAATTTAATATAGTATATATAGAATTTGAATATTTCATTCCACCTGCAAGCCCTCCTGCCCAAGAACGCAGACATGCCCCCACCCCAAAGTGTCCCCCCACAAAGTGCATATATTTTTGTAGTTTTAATGAAAACAATCATTGTGATTGAATGTCTATTGCATCTTTTAGGTTAAATGAATCGGGAAGTTGTAATTAGAAAATAAATTTGTAAATAATGGCCTTGGGCAATTTTGTTTCATTATTTTCTCGTTTAAGTGGGGAATAAATGGCTTGTAATACAATTGTTTTTCAATCTGTTTGTTTATTTTGTTTCATCCATCATTTTTCTTCCATTTTGTCTAATGTCCTGACTCTCCTTGCTGTTTTACTTAGGTACAATCTAGGGAAGGTGGTCCGATTGTAAAGTTTCACACCCTCGCACACTCATTGTTAAAAAACGACGCACAAATAAAAACAATTCAACAATTTAATTTATTCAAAGCAATAATATAATTTATGTATTTCCTTCTGTTTTTCTTTTATGATTTCTCTAATTTCTTTTTTCTATTTGTGCACCGTTTTTTAAAATCGAGGGTAGGGTGTGAAACTTTACAATTGGGACGACCTTCTCTACATTATGGCTATATTTATTTTTATTTTTTCATTATTTTTTTCTGTATCCAATTTCAAATTCATTCTTTTTTACTTTCTATTACTTTTATTATCCTTATTTTCTTTATTTAAACTCGTTCTTCTTTTTATTCTATTTTATCTTCAAGGATGTTTTTTCTTCCTCTCACACCTATTCTTGTTTTTTTATCTTTTATTCTTTTCACATATTTTGTCTCTACTTTCCTTGCTATTCTATTCATTGTTTTGATTTTTCTTGATTTTCTCGTTGCTACTTTTTTCTTTCTGTTTTTCAGTATCCAATTTTAAACTCGTTCTTTTTTCTTCTTTACTTTCTTTTGCTTCCATTATACTTTAAAAAAAGAAAAGCAACTCATTTTTCTCATTCTATTTTTTCTTCCAGAATGACTTTCCTTTCACACCAATTCTTATAATTTTTTTCAAATTCTTTTCATATATATTTGTTTCCGTTTGTGTGTGTGTAAATATATTAATATTTTTACCTTTTTCTTTTCTCTCTTACCCGTCTTCTCAATATTTTCTCACTGTAACTCAAAATAGAATCTCATTTAAGAAGAGTTACAAAAAAAAGAAAGACAACTGTCCACTTAATGCTTTGCACAAGATCCTTTTATTAGTAAATAATCCATTCCAATTATAAACTTGATGAACTTCGGCAAAAAACCCAAACATAGCCATCATGCCTTTTATGGGGTTGCAGAATTGTCTCTTCTTAAGAGATCTGTCTTGGAGTTTCTCTTTCCACTACTTCGCTATCAGGAAAAGAGAGAAAAGTCAAAAATGATTACTTTAACATAAATGTATCTACATAGGTAAATATCATTGCTACTTACTTGCTTGTCAACTTGGCCATCCCCTGACTAACATCATCCTTGAACTGTGAAATAGCTTTCAGTTAGGATTATTTTCTTTTTTGGCTCTATCGGAGGACAACATTCAGATTTATTTCATCTGGTCCGTGTTTTATGCAATTTCTAGCCTTGGGTTGTAAAAGGAGATTTGGATTTTAGCTTATTTCATGATTTGGTGTTTTAGT
Source organism: Architeuthis dux (assembly GCA_006491835.1). NCBI lineage: Eukaryota > Metazoa > Mollusca > Cephalopoda > Oegopsida > Architeuthidae > Architeuthis > Architeuthis dux. Next base: position 3,079,653 of record VCCN01004110.1, on the reverse strand, counting down.
AATTTGATTTGTTGTAAAGTTAAGGATTCAGATTGATAAAAGTAAAAGATCTTGACAAAATTCAGTCAAATAATATGTAATATTTGCTGCTTGACAACAATCTTATGGAACATGTGCAAACTTGATTTTCTCCGGAACTTTACAACAGACCCAATTACTAAACGGAATTGGAGAGTTGGGTTGTACTTGTAGCTTATCTCATGACTTGTTTTTTTAGTAATTTGCTTTGAAGTAAAGATCAGGATGAAAGCGAGCTTGTATATTTTCACTATTTTTCTTCTGTGTGTCGTCAGGAAAATCATGGCTGCCGCAATCTGTCTCTTTTGATATGAAATGATATCTCATTTATTTTTAAACATTTTTTTATTTCTTGTGCTCTCCAAATCTAATCCTGTTCACTTTGATTCAAACTGTTCTTGAGTTCAACTGCAAACATACGCAAACACTTGACAATACACTGCTTTTACCTGATGATGTAGAAATTGGATGTGATAAAATTAGATTGAAATACAGATTAACCCATAAGAACCCGCTGTGACACCAGTGTCACATACAATTTAATTGATCTGCACAGTCTCTTATATAATATTATATTTTATCCTTGATTTTAACTCATGAAGTGTACTAAGTGACATATACTGAACATCTTGGTGCAGTCATGTGACTGTGTGTCAATTCGCTTACCCATAATCCCACATAATGTTCCTTCAAGTAGAAATGGGTCTGGGTTATTATGGGTTAAGTTTGATAGAAATAAATAAATTCTGGACAAAAGTTCAGTTAGATAATATGAACTATGCAAAAGTGAATATGAATTTGTATTTGTAATATTTTCTATATAGCAACAATCTTATGGAATGACCTTTTGCAAATATTTCATACTGTTATGGCCTTTGTGTGAAAACTAGTAATATGTTTATGTTTGAATATAAACTGTATGTAATTGCTTGATCAGGTTATGTCACCATCATCTCTCTCTCTCTCTGTATCACTGTAAAGGCAATCTACCAAAAATTTCTGAAACAGTATTATCTATAATATTATTCTGCTTGTTCCTACCTGCATTTGAAAGTTATGCTTACAGTAATACAATAAGGGGAAGGTTAGGTAGTTTAATGAGAGGGCAGAAAAGGGGTAGTTTAATAAGAGGGTGGAAAGAGAGGAAGGAGAAAAGAATGTTAGTTTGTTTAATAAGAGGGAGATGATAAACAGTTAGGTAGTTTGTTTAATAAGAGGGCGATGATAAACAGTTAGGTAGTTTGTTTAATAAGAGGGAGATGAGAAAAAGTTTGGTAGTTTATTTAATAAGCAGGAGGTGAGAAACGTTATGTAGTTTGTTTAATAAGCAGGAGGTGATAAAAAGTTAGGTAGCTTAATGGGAGGTTAGGAAGATTTACACATATAAAATCAATCTGTTTGTATAACAAATAAAAACATGGGCAGGCAACGAAGATTGGAAGGGATAAGGGAGAGAATGAGAAGACACATGCAAAGGGTGAGAGAAGAGCAGAGGCATGAGATAATGGATACGCTTGGTGTAATTTCCACGGGTTCATCTAGTTGTTATTATTGTGTTTTTCTTGTAATATTTGATCTGTATGGTTTGATTGAAGTTATCCAAAATTTTGAGTAATTCATTTGAATATTCATGTTACTTTATCAACATATCGGCTTTGTTTGTTTTCAAGAAACTGTTGTTCCCAAGAAGCAATGGCAACAGAAGTAGATCATTTAGTAATGATTACAATAATGAAATTTCAACTCCATTTTATCTCTATGATCAACTGTTTCAGATAGAATCTAATAGTTTGTTTTTAGACTGTGACCACATGAACTCAAAGGATAAAAAGACTTATCAATTAGATCAGTTCAGATGTTTAATTCAGCTAATTACTTTGAGTGAGTGCTTTTAACAAGCACCTAGCTAAACTGTCCTTTGCATAAAACATTGGTTTAAAAAAACTATTTTAGTCTATTGTCTAAAACTTTAAGAAGAGTCATTCACATTCTGACTCTTATTCTGACAATCAACAACTCTCCTTCCTATCTTTGATATAGTCAACACAACATTTCAGCCGATCCATTCTTCAGCCTTTGTCAAGAAAAGAGGCAAACCTTTTTTTTTTTCTTTTCTCTTTTGAGGTTTGCCTCTCTTCTTGAATTATACATCTGATGAGGGCTGAAAAATGGATCAGCCAAAACGTTGTCGACAACATAAAAGATGGGAAGAATATATACTTTGCCCCCCCCCCTCCATTCATGGAAATGTGGCAGCAGATGCCCAATGCTACCTAGCCAGTGTTGCCAAATATGTCTGATTTCGGACATCGTCTCCAGTTTCACCCTGTATGACTGATTTAAAAGATTTTAAGAATCGGACATCCAAAATTGTCAAATTTAAGGCCCCACTCAGCGTTGCCAACTTTGATATTTTATATCTAAATTTAGATATTTTTTTGTTGCGTTTAGATATCGGATATAAGTTCTAGCCACTTTTAGCTGTTTATTTTCATTTTTGTGATAATAATCTAGCTGCTTTTAGCCACTATTAGCTATTTATTTTCATTTTTGTGATAACAATCTAGCTGCTTTTAGCCACTATTAGCTATTTATTTTCATTTTTGTGATAACAATCTAGCTGCTTTTAGCCACTATTAACTATTTTTAGCCATCGTTTTTTTTTCTGTGTGATTTGGAGCAGGATTGACCGAGTTTGTCCGATTTTGAGAAAACTAATCTGGCAACCCAGTACCTAGCCATTTTGCTGATAGATCATCAGTCTTGGAATAAATAATGAGGTAAAAAAACCCCCAAAAACATTTTTTTCAAAATATCAAAATCTATCAAATCCCTGTTATTTCCAATTTTCCTAATTGAACATTTTTTTTATCTTCTCTCCTCGTTAAAGTTCTCTTTATCCTGAATAACGATGAGTTAATCAGTAAAATATTTGTAGATAAGTATTCTTGACTTACTTTCAAATGCTCAAGACGGTTGCTGTACATTCTGATGGCAAGGAAGCCTAATTGTTCATATTTAGTAGCTTTTTATGACATTGCTTAGTAGATAATATCATATATAAGGTTCTTGCCAGGGAAATCTTACTGTTGCAATGAAACTATTTTTATGAGGACAAAAATAATTGGATGAGTTTGTTTTGTAGATTTTAACGAAGACACAAATAATTGATTAGAACTTTTGATCCAACTGTCCAGTAGTGTCTTTTATGGCTTGGCCAGTGCTCTGATTTTGAATTCTAATTGATTCACCTGCTTACAGATTCAAAAGCCTTTAGAGGATTTCTACATGAATCACGATTTCGCTAATATCTATATAATACTAAAAGTCTGATTGTGTCTATATGTTTGTGGACTCTTGGTAGCCAAAACAGTGTATTGTAACCAGATGTATTGAATTAAGATGCCTCTAAATGTGCTAATTTAATGAAATCCAATTGAATAAGAAGTGTGGAATCTGTGTTTGCGCTCACCCCTATCTGTATTATAATAACCAATTCGTCAAGTGAGATAACTATTAAATGCTCATTATAGAGTAGCCTCTTATTTATTTGCAAATGCGTAAAAAATCTGGGTTCATTCTGGTCACATCAGATTGCACTAATTTTCTCTCAAATGGTGACCCAATGGGTCAGGGTTGTCTAGCATTTTCCTTAATGTTCAATTGGAGATGCTTTCTATTTTGGATTTTTGATAAAGAAATAAATGTGTTGTCATTCAAAAGATATTTAAGAGTAACACATTTCACATCCTTTTCCAGAAGACATACAATTGAATAAAAGACTTTCCCAAAGCCAAGATGGCTGTGCAGAACATTGACTGAACCCAGTCTTATTACAAATACATTAATGGAAGAACTTCAGCTTAAAGTGAACACCTTACTATTTTTCTAGCACTCATAATCAAAGAACTTCATCATCCTATAAACATCATGCATAAAGTCAAGACTCTTGTACCTTCACTCAAATATACTTTCATGTTAGCAAAATCTGCTACATTTATTCAAAAATTGACCAAGGATTATCTAGTCTCAAACCTCAACCAAAATCGCTGACCACTACATCCCTATTGAAATAATTGTCCTATTCACCTAAAAGGTTGCATACTTATTCATAGGTTAAAATCAGTTTGGAAGAGGCATTGACTTCTTGAAAATATCTTGCCAATATTTTTTTATTATGTCAATGACTGCTTGTTTGCAGTTTTCCTTTTCATTTAAAAAATAATAGTTTAAAATGGAAACCTGAAGACTCCAAGAATCCTGCAAACTGTTCTTTCATCTCCTGTTCTCTCTTAGATGGCTGCTTGTTCCTTCCTGCTGCCAAATGGTCTTAGGGCTATTTTAGGACTGTCGAGTTCTTAAGGCTTATTGCCGTCAACCATCTTACTTTGCCTTCTTGTTTACCTCTGCCAACAAAGTACGAAGAGGTACCATGTATTCACTCGTGTTTCTCTACATAATATCTCCAAAAGTTTCACTATGAATTTCAATGAAATTTTGTGGAAACTGAGCTAGGAAGAATTGATTAAATTTTGGGGTGTATCCAGGAATTTTACAGGGTTTTAGTGCAGGGTTCAATTTTCAATGTAAGCTTATGCTAAATTGGTCACTAGTTTGTGCCCGCTTGTTTTTTGAAAATTCAGATACTTTTTAGTGATCACAGCCCAGCATATATGGGTAGCGGTGATTCATAATTTCCCTTGGAATACTAGTCTTATTTTATTTTACTTAAACTCATTGCCTGATCAGTATCAGCACAATGTACACACTCTTTTAAATTTTTCAATTGTCAAAAAAATAAATTTTGTCATTTGCAAATCTATTTGAAATTATAGAATGTTTGCATATACATATCTGTCTTAAGTCATGAAAACTAACACATTAGTTTAAGAGACTTTTGGTTTGCATTCCCACGGACTGACGGTATCATGTCAACAGTTGATTACCATATTTGATGGCATATGAGACCCCCCCCCCCTCTTTCCTCCCCTACACACACTTTAAATCAGTCAGGAATATTAAGAAACTGATTTCCCTGAATTCTTCTCACTTATCAACCATTTTTTTTTTTTCATTCCTCCTCAAGTTTTGGTCAATGTGGAGCTGGACAGCAAAGGTTATGTTTACCCTTTGAGCCATTTTTAGGGAAAAAAGGGGAGTGTTATATACCGTCAAGGTACTTGACAATACTAGTCCATAGACAACTTAATAATAGCTAAGTTGTCCGTTTCAGATCCAACAGAATTTATTACACATAAAAAATATAATCTATTTTGGCATATTTAAATCTACTTATCTATCTTGTTGAAACCGAATGTTATGTGGCCACTTTTTAACTTTTAGTTTTAAAATAGTTAGTTAATATCACATCTTGCTTCCTTTTTCTAATAACTCATATATCTGTTTGGTCAAAATCAGATTTTAATCTTTGAGGACAGTCTTTTTAGCAGTTGAAATGTGAGTGTATAATAAATACTTCTGCTATTTTGTAAAGTTCATTCCATGAAAGTTTCAATGCATAAATAAAGTTAGAACAGTATTGAAGTATTTTCTATAGTTTTGAGAAGGATCATTAATATTCAAATGGTTCTTTTCTATAGTTTTGAGAAGGGTCATTAATATTCAAATGGTTCTTTGGATGATTTCAAATGTTCACACACACTCTGATGTCTGCTAAGTAAGGTTGTCCCAACTCGGGACCCCAAACTGGTGAACAACTGTGTTTACGTCATCCCTTGTAAATGTGGCATTGTCTATACCGGAGAAACGGGCCGCCCCCTCAAGATCAGACTTGATGAGCACAAGAAGGCCATAATCAGGGGCGTGATAGATAAATCTGCTATGGCTGACCACATCTGGAGAGAGAACAGCGAGCATCCTCCTCTTTGGGAGGAAGTCTAGATTATTGACAGAGAATGATGTTGGAAGCAGAGAAAAATCAAAGAGGCAGCTTACATCAAAATGTAGCCAGACAAGTGCGGATTTCAACCCGACGTGGCTTCCACTTCTCATCAAATCTAAACCCGACAAGACAAAGACACAGAAACACCCGGGCCATGCGCTATAAAGGCTACCCCCCTTTAAACATAACTTCTGTTTAACCCATCACACTCGGATTTTACACCTGAAGAAGGCCGAAGAATGGAGCAGCCGAAACTGTAGCTGGCAGAAAATAAGATGGCAAGACGATTTAGACAGGTTCAGGAGACATTGGCACAGCGATGCCTGTGATAGAGAGATCTGGCGAATCTTGGGAAAGTCAACATCCAATGATGGACGTTAAAAGGCTGCTGCTGATGATGAATCTGTTTACCTGCATGGCAATAATGCATTTTAAGTTTTTATAAAGTCTGCAATGTTAAGTAAGTATCATGAGTTATTCCCCTTAGGCAGAAGAGTTCTTGTCCACTTCCGGTAAGGGGTGCTGCTTTACGTTCTGGTGAAAGAGCAGCCATATTGTTTTGGTTATTAGTAAATAAGAGAGAGCTCTAGAACACACGTGTGTGGTTGACCACGGTCATTGTATTGAATAAAGGACCTGTAAGTAAATCTTCTGTTTGCGTTTTTAATCTGTTAATATCTGTCATTATTTCCCTTACATGCAATACTCCCCAGGTATATCTGTATGTTCTATCTTTATGCAGATAGCTAGACAGCTCACTCTATTTCAAGTTAGTCAAGCTGACACTATGTAAAACTAGTGACAATCAGCATTTCTATTTGTATCTCCAGCAGGACAATATTAGGTTAGTAAGGTCAACCTATTCAGTCCTACTGTGGTTTATTATTTAGTTTGAAAATTCATATTCAAACATTTGGTGTCCGAGATCTTTTCTGAGATTAGACTTAAACATGTTTCTGTTTGGAGAAGAGACTGTGGCATCTGATAGCTTGTTCCAGATAGGGGTGGATCTGTCTGAGAAGAAGTGTTATCTGGCCCCGGTGGCTGTTTGAATTTGTAGCTTCTTGCTGTGACCTCTGGTTTCATTGCTTAGGGATGGCCGTGCAAGATAACTATTCACTTGTTAATGAAATCATGTAACAGAAAAGAATGGGCAACTGTTATCAAGAAATAAAGTTGTATCTCCAGCAGGACAATATTAAGTTAGTAAGGTCAACTTATGGAGTCCTACTGGGGTTTATAATTTAGTTGATTACTACTGTTTGATCCTCACTGGCTATCCCCCACACCTTGTTCTACATTGAGCTAAGCTTAAAACTATAAGTGTATTACACATAGATTTATTTGGACTATTGTCCTCATCTTGGTTGTTTATATGGTCCCAACGTTGCAGCCGTTGTACCCCCTGGTCTTCTTAGTCATATTTGGTAATGCTCTCAGAATCCACAGGGTTAGACTGTTCTCATTCCACCATCTATGCCATGGGGCATCTCTTCAAAGCCTCTTTTTAATTTGTATTTCAATTTGTATCTGAAGCAGGACAATATTAGGTTAGTATGGTCAACCTAAGGAGTCCTACTCTGGTTTATTATTTAGTTTGAAAATTCATATTCAAACATTCGGTGTCCGAGATCTTTTCTAGGATTTGATTTAAATATGTTTATGCTTGGAGAAGAGACTGTGGCATCTGATAGCTTGTTCCAGGTAGGAGCGGATTCTTATCTATTTTTCCTTTTTAGTGCCATAAAAATATCAGTTGCTCGAGAAAGATCATCTTAATAGGCATACATTAGATATCATGATACAAAATAATGGATCTTTGACTCTTTGTACATCTAAAGTTTATTTCTTATTTGTCACACGCCACTTCTTCAGTTTCAGAAAGTGCTTATTTGCAAAAAGGGTTAACATTTTCGCTAGGTTCTTATTACTGTCTGTGATATTTTCACCAGAGACCAATTACGGTATATTTGTATCAATCTGAGCTGTTTTGATGGCAGACCTTGGAAATAGGTTAAGGGTATTGTCAGTGTTACTATTAGTGCTAATAACAAGAGTGAGTTTAGATTTGC
>VCCN01004110.1:2996269-3007886 GCA_006491835.1 Architeuthis dux | reverse complement strand
TCTTTCAACCTTTTGCAACACTTCAACATTTCCTTTTCTCCTTCCCATGATTCACTTTTAAGCATCCCAGCATGCACCACCACCACCACTCAGAATAAAAACTCTAATCCACCCAACATGATAACCTACAACTTCTTCATCTGTTCCCCCATGATCAGGTGTGTGCTGCGCTGTACAAGTAATAAGACAGTAAAATGTTGTCTTATGTCTTCACACTTTACTCCTTTTCTTGCTGGAGAATATACAGCTAATTTAATTTCTTGTCAGCCATTTTTTTCTTCCTAGATCGCCATTTTGGTAGAAGGTGCTAACGTTTTTCCAAGGGGATGGGGAGAGAGCGAATATAACAGAAAATTATGCTACTTGCAGAATATGATCATTATTATTTTAAAAAAAATATTTTCTGGGTAAGAACAACTAATTGATATTTACTGTATTTTATCTTTAAATCTTGTATTGAATTAGTTGAAGTACCCCTACCAATCTACCCATGTTCTGTAAAGTAAGTAATAAGTACCCTTACGCTGGTTCCTGCTTGGGCTCCACATATCATATTACTATTTACTCGGCCCATTTGTCGGCCCTGTTGGCCGACTGCATCCCCAGAATACGCCGACTGCATCCCCTGCAGAGGGGTAAGAACCTCCCCAAACAGGGGCCAAAGTTGCAAGACACTAGTTAAAAAAACAAAACCTCCGACTTTCGGAATTTTAAACTGATGTCTGCATTAAATGATCCATCGAGGGTTGAAATGACGCTAAAAAATCAATCAATCAATCAATCGGCCCATTTGTGAATATGTGAAATAGACTTAGAGGCGACAAGGACCTGAAGTGGTCTTGCTCACTTCACCCTGCCCATGTGCCATACATTAAAAAAAACAGTACAGTTTTTGTACACCTTTAACTTATGACCATTAGAATTTTAAGAAACCTGGTTGTGTGTATTGCTTACATAATATAATTTGTATATACAACCATAATCTTTAAGGCTAGCAGGTGTGTACTGCTGATTACTGAGTAAGTAAGTGTATGTAAATGATTAATTTTTTTATACTTCGGTTGGGTTGTTGTCCTCTATGATCACCCCGATGTGGGTGAATCGGGTGTGCTGGTCTAAGTGTGGGGTCTCCGTTCGCGCTCACCTTATACTTAACTAGCTTACCAGGGAAGTATCACAATCCTGGTCCTCATGGCATTTGTGTCAGTGACAGGGACTTGGGATTCTCCCCCCTCAGGTCTCTAGTCATGGGGATTTGGAATCTCCCCCCTGCCTGCACGTTCGCATGCAGGACCCCACCCTAATTCGACCGTGTGTCAAATTTGCCATCATGGGGGGGGCAGATAAAAAACACTTACTTTTAAACACTTACTATTCCATTTAAAAATGCCTGAATTTTTCAATATAAAATCTATGTGAAATATGGTATTCACCAAATTTGCTCTGATCTGATAGAAAGCCACAAAAATGCCCAGTATCATATTGATAATAATCTTATTCATCAAGGAATACTTTTTTTTCTTTCTTTTTTTTAACTTTTTTTTTTCTTCTTCTTTTTTTCCCCTTTTTTTCTTCTTTTTTTTTCCCCTTTTTTTTCTTCTTTTTTTTTCTTCTTTTTTTTCCCCTTTTTTTCCTTCTTTTTTTCCCCTTTTTTTTATTCTTTTTTTCCCCTTTTTTTTCTTCTTTTTTTCCCCTTTTCCCCCTTTTTTCCTTTTTTTTTTTTCAAAATAGGGAAGTACTGTTTTGGGCAGGGATCTCCAGTGGTAAAATGATTAATTACGTAGATACATCAGTAAGTCCAAAGCCTCTTGATGAAAAAAGCATTTATTTTACACAACAGATATTTATTTTCCAACATAATCTCCCTCCTTAACTCAATGCTTTTCAATTAATTGTATAGATTGAAGATTATACAGTGAAAATTTCAGATCAAAATTCAGCTAATATCTGTGTCAGCTTACAGACTTATTGATCCACCATTGTAGCATGGCCCAAAACCATGATAACATTTTTATATTTTATTTATGAAAAGAATCCATTTTGTTTTCATAATGTTTGGAGTTAACCGGTATCTGGTGCTAAAGCTTGTATATCTTGACGTTTGATCCAGAGGCTGAATAGAAAGAAGAGTGAAATAAATCCTGAGTTTCAGCTGAAACCCCCTTCTTTTACATAGGTATTAGTAGTAGTTATCCTGCTGAATGTGGACAGTAAAGAAAAGTAGAACCCAAGAAAAAATATAAAGTCGAGGCATAAGGATTTTCAAGAATAATTTTGTTTTGATGTCACTAATTGAGAGAAAATCATCTTTTTTTAGACAGTGTTTTGAATACTTGAACCCAATTATTTCTTACAGTTGATCTCTAACATGAGACATGAAGATGTAATTCAAATCGTATGAAACTGAATCTTCTGCTTCTTCCAAAGCAGGCACTTCTCATCTTTCATTTTTGTTACAATGTTTGTATTACAGTTTATAAATGTAATCGAAAATAAAAATACAGAATTAATGTTCCGAATTACACTTTATAATCACAAATGAATTTGTTTGTAGCAGGACCTATTTTGAGCAGAATCAATTTATTAATACTTTTTGGCAGCCATTTTTGAAAATCTTAGCAAAAGAATCTTAAACACAGTTGAAAATTCAAAATTATAAAGACGTGTGGTTGGGTGAGAATTTTTTAAAAGCCCCGAATAGGATGTTGATAATTTATATTCACAATAGCAATAAAGAAAAAATTCAAAATTATAAAAACTTGTGGTTGGGTGAGAGTTTTTATAACCCCTGAATAGGATGTTGATAATTCGTATTCACAATAGCATTAAAGATAAAATTCAAAATTACCAAAAAATGTTATTGGATGAAAGTTTTTTTAAAAGCCCCTAATAGGATGTTGATAATTCATAAGAAAGAAAAAATACTGTTGTAATATTTCTCATTTTATCACCTAATTTAGCCCACTTTATGCAAGAGGTTGCTATTTCAAAGTCAATAGTTAATTATGCCTTCTGAACCTCAATGGGCCTATCAATAATTTATCAAATGGGATTATTTTGTAATTACTGTAATTATAAAAATAAAAATCTGGTTGAAATATCGTTTTAAGGCTCTCATCAGGTGTGATGGATTAAGTAAGGTTGTTGGTCAAAGTAAAAAAAATCCTTTGATCTGATTTTATTCTGTCATGGTTTCTTGTCAGCCGCTCTGTTTAGAGGTAAAAATATTATGTTGCTTTCTCATTTATGGTTTTCGGAAATCACTATAAAGTATTTATGAAAGTGGATGCATGTCAATACATTTCTGGCAGTGAAAAAAATCAAATAACTTATTAAAAAAAGAAATGAATCTCTGGTTGTTGGGTCTCAACCCAGCAACCAGGGATGAATAAGTTGAACCAGGTTTTGTTCCAGAACAGTGAATGGTCAGTCAGAGAGAACACAGTTTCAAAAAACAAATATGAACATCCGGCTTGAGCTGAGATTATCATTTATCCATTTCATCAGGAATACCGTAATGTTATTTCTCTGTTTTTCCACTCCCACACTTTTTCTGTGATCATCTACAATCAGGTGAATGAGTCAATTGTGTTATTTTTATTAGATAATTTCACTTGATTCACAAATTTGTCAGATTCTACTTCTACTTTCCCAAATTCATTGCTTGGTTTAGGTTATTCATGTGTTCTGACATTTATATGTATAATGCTAGGAAAAAGACAATGTGGAATAATTTGCAAGAAATTTATTTAATACCTTAACATGTTTTGATTTATTAGGTCGTTTTCAAAAGGAAAATCAGAGAAAGCGAATTGTCATGTCTGTACCGACTAAGGTTTCTAACAGTGAGTGGGTGATGCTGGTAAATCTCACTGGAGAGAGAGAGTTGCAAGATTTTATCAGTGGTATGGCATTTATATGTATCCGGACTTCACCCAGCCCTAACCAGTCATAATTGAAATTTTGCACACATGCTCCACTCAATGAGTAGGGGAAATGTTTTTTAAAAATTACCACCAAAAATAAGATTTTAGAGGGGGGTTCAATATGCAATGTAAGTTTATGTTAAAGTGGTCACTAGTTTGTGCCCAATTATTGTTTTAAAATTCAGACTTTTTTTAGTGATCACAGTCCAACAAAATGCATGAGAAGTAACATTCATTGATCACCTCTTTTTCCAACTTTTTAATTTATCACCCCCAGCCCAGCATATATGGGTGGTGCTGATTCATAATTTCCCTTGGAATGCTAGTTGATCTTAGTTTGATCTTAGATCATCTATGAATTGATTTATGATACTATGATTATTTAACTTGATCCACCAATTTGCTCATAGGCTCACTCTATTTCTGACAAATCCAGTATCTATCTCTATGAACTATATATTCTGCTTTTAATATACAATGATTTATAAAGGTCTTGATTAATTCTTTATGTCATTATAATATAATTATTATCCTTTGATACACAAATTTGTCAGCACGTTTACTTCTATACTAACAGTTTCAGTTTATATCTGGATAATTAATTTGATCCCGGATCATCAGTTATTGGATAAATTTGATCCTGGATCATTTGAATGTGTTTTTTTAATTTACTCTTTTTCTCACACATTCAGTTTATGTTCAGCCTGATATAGGATCATTAATTATAAAACAGATTAGTCTCTTTTTTAGCAATAGAGAGGTGGTATTTTGGAATAGATTACCGGAATATGTAGTGCTATCAAGAGATGCAAATGATTTTAAGAAGAATTATGATGTTTATTACACCACCGCAAAGGTTTAAGTCCCTAGATATTGTGTAAATATGATTGTTATGACATGTGCTTGTATATACAAATTGTATACTTTTTTTCACACTAAAAGGTTTAAGGCCCTAGATATTGTGTAAATATGATTGTTATGATGTGTGCTTGTATATACAAATTGGATACTTTTTTCACACTAAAATATATTTTGATTATTTGAGTTAATATAGACAAAACATCTTTCCTCCTTTTCAAGCAAATATAGTCTTTAGCCTGGCATAAAGAAAAATTCATCCTTATTTAATGATCATGCAAAACTAATCCCCCTCTTCATTATTATTAAATGAATAATGCTAATCAGTCAATATTCAACTGTGACAAACTGATCACTCTCTTTGATTATGTATAAATATTTTTAAATTCTGGATTTTGTAGTAAAAATTGAGATTTATTTTTGAACTTTTAACTTTAATTTTCATAAAGAAAAATGTATTATTCTTTTTCTACAAGAATAATAAAATTTTCTTTATGAAAATTAATGAAGCTATATCATAGCTTGCTTACCCCATTCAGAGCCAACCTAATTGAAGGATTGTTTCTTATTTGAACAAAGCGAGCATGCACAGCAGATATACAAATTCTAGACAGGACATATTAATCACTGCTACCCACAACACTGGTTTATTGCTGGGTTTACATTATTCATGTGTTCTCACATTTATATATATCTATCCGGACTTCGCCAAGCCCTAACCATTCATAGTAGAAACTTGAAATTTTGCATACACACACCCCTCAATGAGTAGGGAAAGATCTTTTTTTCTTTTTTGAAAATTCCCCTCTAAAATAAAGTTTTAGAGGCGGTTCAATATGCAATGTAAGTTTATGCTAAATTGATCCTTAGTTTTTATGTCCAGCTGCATTTATGCTTGTTTTTTTGAAAATTTGGACTTTTTAGTGCCCAACAGAACGCATTGATCAGCTCTTTTTCAAATTTTAATTGATCAACATATATAAGTGGTGGTGAGTCATAATTTCCCTTGGAATGCTAGTATTGTTTTTTTTTGTATTGTTTATACAATGGGCCCCTCTAAGGAACAGCCTGAAACAAAGAATTGTAATAAAGGGCTGGAACCAATTGCCAAGCCATTGACAATGAGTTTCCCCTGCACACATCTTTGTAACCATTTCATTGGTCTGATTATTTTCATGTGTGCCTTTTATACTTTCTATCTTTCTTATTATTTATCTATCTGTTTAGTATGCAGACAATAGTCTGCTCCACTCAGTCTTTTGGTGGGGAGGTGACCTGTCTTGCATGTTAAATAACCTTTAGAAATCCATGGAGCTATTGCTCAATCCTGTTCTATCTGTTCACCCCCTATCACCAGCCCTCGTCAGTTTCAGCTTCTCATCAGATTGGCAATGACTCTCGTCTAGTTTTTTTTTTTCACCCACAGAATAACAATTTTTTTTTTTATTGATCTTTGGTTTGTAATTGGTTCTTGTCATGACCAAAAAGGATGGTTTTGTAAAGGTCACATCTTGAAACAAAGTTTGACACATACACCATAATCTTTTTTGTTTGTTTTTGTATCTATATGTTATAGTAAGATTGTGAAACTAGTGATTATGTAGTAATGGTTAACAAGCGTGTGATGCTGACCATTACCTTTGCAATGAGTTCGATCCTTACTGGCTGCCCCACTATTGTGCCCTTGCGTCAAACTAAGCTAAACTTAGTAAATATCAAGATTATTCTGCTTCAGTATTTACAGTGTATATACAGCTTGGTTTGAAGGCCACTGTAGTGGGGCACCCAGTGAGTATCAAACACATTACAGTCATAATGGTCAGCATCACAATGTTGTTAATGATTTCAGTACTGGTTGTGGAACTAGGGATTTCATGAAATTACTGAAATATTCAGGGATTTCATGAAATTACTGAAATGTTCAGGGATTTCACAAATTCACAAGTTTCACATTCTTACTGTAACATATATATTTTCTGATGGTAGTTCAATGTTTTATCACTGAGAGATCTCAATATATGTGCCAGATAAAACATTTAACATTTTAGAACAGTGTGAAAAAAGTATACAATTTGTATATACAAGCACACATCATAACAATCATATTTACACAATATCTAGGGCCTTAAACCTTTATTACACATAAACATCATAATTCTACTTAAAATCATTTACACCTCTTGATAGCACTACATATTCTGGTAATCTATTCCAAAGTCCTACCACTCTATTGCTAAAAAAGAATTTTCTGATATTCAATCTACTTCTATTTGCTTCTACTGTATATGTGTGGCCTCAGTCCCTTGTACCCCCTGCTAGTAAAAAATACATCAGGGTTTACTTCTTCTAAACCATGCATAATCTTAAACATTTCTATTAAGTCTCCCCGATCTTTTCTATTTTCTAATGATGTTAACCCTAACACTTTTAGCCTATCCCCATAACTCATATTTTTTAATTCCAGTACTTAAAAAGTATGAGTTATGGCATTAATAAAGACTGACTTGAAAGCCAGAGCTGTTGAGAGACTGTAGATCAGGGGTTCCCAACCTTTTTTGTCCCGTTTACCCCTGGCATCTTTTCAAAAGTAAATTTACCCCCACCCTGTTTTCTTCAGTAATTTGAGTTTACACTTCTAACATAAAGCAACCTACAAAGAGGACATTTCAAAATACTGTTTTTAACATTATTATTTTAAGTTAAATAATAATTGCATGTAACAATGTTATTTCATTTATTTATTTTCACTTATTTTTTTAATTATAATTTTAAAAAAATAATATTGATAAATCCAGAATCAGCAAATATACCCCTGGGTAGGCGAAATTTACCCCCAGGTTGGTAACTCCTGCTGTAGAGTATGATAACAGAGCTTTGGTGACCTGAGTTGGCTATTTTATCTATCATTTATATATCACTGATGCTTATTCAACTGTAATGACATAGCTATAGCAGTGGTTCTCAACGTGGGTACTAGCGCCACCTTGGGGGCTTTGCTTCGTTTCAAGAGGGCGTTGAGGTGACTAAGCCCAATAGTTTGCTACTTGCCAGTTACTTGTATAGAAGAAATGGTTGGCGAAGTTAGCATTTAACAATGGCCTAATACTAATTCCTTCTCGTTTGTAAGCTGTATTTGTTTTTTTTACTAAAAAAATAGCCATTTGTAAATCAAAATTATAAATATTTGAACTTCTAGAGTGGACGTTATGGAGATTCCATAAATATTTATAATTTTGATTTACAAATGGCTATTTTTTAGTAAAAAAACAAATACTGCTTACAGACGAGAAGGAATTAGTATTAGGCCATTGTTAAATGCTAACTTTGCCAACCATTTCTTCTATACAAAAGTAAGTAGCTGGCAAGTGGCGAACTATTGGGTTTAATATCCTGTAGAGTTACTGTTATTCGATGGATAAAGGAGGAATAACCATTTAAAAAGTTGGACTAGTAGTAAAAATGTATGCTGTTTGTACTCTTTTAAGTAATTTACTTTTTATTAAAACCTTTTAAATTGCTTTGCAGCCACAATTAATTTGATAATGATTTTTAAATCATTTGATATATTTACTATAACATTTTCCTTAATAAAACCTTTGAAGTGAATGTTGATGTTTTCCTTTATAATGACAAGATACCAAAATCTGTGTTGAGTACTTCTCATATTTAAACTACAGGGGGTGTTGACATGTAGTGAGGTGTCCTAGGGAGGCGTTGGGCTGAAAAAGGTTGAGAAACGCTGGGCTATAGTGATAAAATTCATATTGTATGGCTGTAGTGATATGATTTGTAATGTATGGGTATAGATTCATCTGGTAAACCTTATTTTTTTGTTCATGATCATTCAGGCTTGTCATAATCCACTTCATAAGCAGTATTTATTGATATAGCACACGACTCTCTGTAAAGTAGGTCTTCAAAATTTATCCAATGTTCATAGATAGTATTTATGTTAGTTCTCACAAAATTCTTTCACATAACTTTTAAACTTATATAGTGAAACATTACCGGTTCAGTTGTTATGCCACATTAAATTCAAATTTACTTTCTATTCTTGTGCTTGTGACACAAATCATTGTTAATTATAGGTCAGTTGTGCAATCTCCAACCTTCACTTTTTCATCATTTGTTGATACTAGGGCAGTGGCTGTTCCAAAGGTGCATGTTTGGAAGGGGCCAAACTTCATGGTATGTGGAGCAGCTTGTCATAATTGTCATGTAAAATAATTTTCCGTCCGTCGTACCAAACTACGGTTCAAAGTAATTTGGTTCCTTATTTTCAGTGTTGCCAATTTAAATATTTTATATTATTTTTCTTATATAAAGTGAAAACAAATTATCAGTTCTTCTTTTCTATTAGATTTTTCATTTGTTTTGTTCAATAAGTAATATTTTTTTTTAATTTGAAAAATCATAAACGATGTAACCTAGCATTTTATGTAATGAGGTTGGAATTAAAAATAGTTTTATTTTTATAAATATAAAGTTTTATTTTTATAAATATAAACAGTTTTAGAAATCATGTTTGTAAATATTTCAGTTGAGTACTTATTAGAAGGTCTAAAATATTTATGTTGAATTGCAAGAGAAGCAGACGTGCTTCATTTACTTGGTAAAAATAATATTTCCTCAGAATAAAATGATTTACTTTATTTTTTTCAGCTTCTTAAGAAGGAAGTAATGTAAACAGCCTATTAACTGAATATTAACTAGAAAACACTCAGAGCATACAACGCCATACAGTAACTAAAAACTGAATGAAAATCAGTTCATATATAGCTACTATGTAGGGGAGGTAACTGTAAGTTTCAACTTCTATATTTCGAACTATTGTCTTGATATATGAAAAAAATATTTCTCAATCGGAAAAGATTTTTTTAGATCTGTCCTAAAATTTAAACAATTCTTCTTTAACCCATGGCCCACCCTTCCACAAAAATATCATTGAAACTTTTGGAGATATTGTGTGGACAAATAGACAAACATGAATAAATACATATACCTCTTCCAACTTTGTTGGCATAGCTAAATTAACTAGTGGATAAGGGTCTTTGGGAAGAGCCAATGACCAGTAACACTGTTGACTGTTTATCATGAGTAATAGACATTATACCAGCTGATGATACTCATCACTTCAGTAAAACTTTCATTTAGTATTTTCTTAGGTATAATTAGGTTGTACAATACTCTATGAATTATAATATTAGACTAAACACAATGAAAACTTCATAGTATGATATATCATACCATGAAAACTTCATATAAACACAATGAAAACTTTATAGCATGATATATCATACCATGATATATCATACTATGAAGTTTTCATTGTGTTTAGTCTAATATCATAATTCATAGAGTATTGTACAATTTAATTATATGATATTAGACTAAACACAATGAAAACTTCATAGTATGATATATCATACTATGAAAACTTCATATAAATACAATGAAAACTTTATAGTATGATATATCATACTATGAGGTTTTCATTGTGTTTAGTCTAATATCATAATTCATAGAGTATAGTATGCAAAAGAAATACATTTTACATGCAGGTTCCATTGTGAATATCCGAGATTTTGAGATGTTTATATTTATTGATGTTTTTTAACTATTTTTATCTTTGTCATTGTTTTTGTTTATACATAATGTTTCTGTCAGTTCATTCTCCAGCTGTCTTCAGGTGACATTTGTTCTGGTGCAAGATTTGTTGTTGGTCAGTTTTGCTTATATATCTAGTAGTAAAACCATGTTGTCTTTATACCTTCTTACTCACTGATTGTCAGTATGTTTGTTTTTGCAACATCATCATGATTAAAGGGTCTCTCTTTTTTGTGGCTTCATGTCCACTTGTATAAGCTCATTCTAGAGATTGTATTTTTTGTCTTCCCCCCCCCCCTGTTTATAACTAGATTTGTTCAAGGTCTTCCTTCATTAGCTGTATTGCATCATGGGATGTATAGTTTTTTGGATTATGTCTACTTGCTTTTTTTCTTTTTGATCTGGTCACCCCTACCACTAGTCCTCATCAGTTTCAGCCTCTTATCAGACTGGATAAGACCCTGGTCTCGTGTTTTCACTCATTGAATAACATTTTTTAAAATCTTTTTTTATTGATCTTTAATTTGTAATTGGTTCCTGTAATGATCAAAAAGGATGTTTTTGTAATTGGCTTCCATATGGTATGAATTTCTATGCTTGGCTTACTACTTTACAAAAATAATAATACTGTATGAGCTAATTCCTTTAGTTTCCTTATTCTTCAGTGGAGTTTGTCAATTAACCCACTTCAATGATCCCCCTTTTACTTCTATATGTAATCTGTTATACCTGATTTTGTGGTGGCCACAGTGGCTTTCTGATGTTCTTCCAGTCTTTAGAAAAAAAAATAACAGGTGTGGACTATCTAGACTTCATCTTTGAACAAAAACTTCATCAAAAAGGAATTAATTAGATGTATGACCCCTCAACATGTTGATAGGAATGCTATGGGATTCAAGTATGTTCTTCGAAGTGGAGACCAACAATAGCTAAGAACTAATTACCTGTGGAGGCTATCATTTAAAAATAAATAAACAGTAATAAATGTTTATAATGAATAATAAAATTCATGAATGTACAAAAATGCCAAAGAAGATAAAATGATAATGATAAATAATGCGTTAGCATCGGTTGCCATCACCGATTGACATACCAAAATGTGAGTTACGTCCCTTGCTCAGTGTTGCCAATTTAGATGTTTTTGGTTGCATCTAGATGCCAGAAGTTGCTATTTAGATGTGTTTTAATGAAATAGGTAATATTTTTAATAAATTAAGTAATATTTT
>VCCN01004110.1:2982516-2995505 GCA_006491835.1 Architeuthis dux | reverse complement strand
GTAATAGGGTCAGCTCAGATTTCATCAGCACAGTATACTACTAAGGTGGAGGCCTTAAGGTGTGTTTTTTATAAGAACACACCTACAGCCTGCCCAGGTCAGCCATACTGTCAATATACTCCCTTGAAAGGGGTGGCAGACCTTAACAGCTACCTCGGTCATCTGCCTAGGAGAAAGAAACTTTAACATAAAACCTACAACCTTGGTACCTTACTCCCGTCGTCGCACGTCGGTGGGGCGTGGCATGTAAACATTTGGTTTAAAGGGTGGGATTGGTCATGCACCCGCTGCACTTCACCTTAGAACTTCATTAGCGCAGGCCTGAGTGCAACACCACAACCTGTCTTGCAGGTCCACCTGGTGATGATAAGGTGTGCTTTCAGACTTTGGGTTAGACAAACATTTTTTTTTTTTTTCCACCATTGATTCTATTTAAGAAGTTTATGTTGTTCAAAATAACTATTCAAAACTTATGCATGGTTCCTAAAACAAATACACAACCAGTTTGGTTAGTCACTCAATAGAAACAGTCATGTGACCAATATCTTTTGGCAGCATGCCATATTCAATTACAAAATTGGAAAAGGGGGTGATCAATGAATAAGTTACTTCTCTCGCCTTTTTGGTTGGCAGTGATCACTGAAAAAGTCTGAATTTTCAACAAAAAAACAAACAAGCATGAATGCTGCCGACACAAACTAAGGGATCAATTTAGCATAAACTTACATTGCAAATTGAACCCCCCCCCCACTAAAAAACTATTGGGGGTGGGATTTTTAAAAACAAATAAGCGTTTTTTCTAGACATAATAAGGAGTAAATGTAAATTTTCAGCCCTCTAGCTCCATTAGTGCGGCCTGTATGAGTAATACATAGCCAAGCAGGCCAGCTTAAAAACTGAAGAAGCCTATGTTGATAGTTTTGGCGACAGTTTTGGTTGACGGTTTCTAATTTTTTATTTTACCACTTTTAGGAAAACACCTGGTTAGGATTCTGTCTATAAATGTTACTAGTTTTTAAAATATGAGATCTGTTAATGTTATTTGTTTTCTTATCAGAATTCTTTTGTGAAATTTCATGTTGAGGTTGGTGTATAACCTTTTGTTGACTTTGTGTTTTAATAAGGAAAAAAATGAATTAAAAATCAACAAAAAAAAATATTTAGGTTTTTATTATCCGAATTGTCAATCAGAATGATATTTTCAACTTTTGTTCGGACAACTGAATCTCTTATTCCAATCCTCAATATTCTCAGGTGTATTCAAGAAAAGAGGCAAATTGGCCCATTTCTTGAATTATACACTTGATGAAGGCTGAAGAATGGATCGGTTGAAACGTTATGTTGACAAGCTCAAGGATAAGAAGAACAAAAGTTTATAGGACACCTCTAAAAATATTTTAGATATCAAAACAACTTTTTTGTATGTTAAACTAGACCTAATTACAAGATATGTTCAGTTGCAAGTTTTCTTAAATTCTTTTGTTTATGGGGGCAAAACACCCTCTGATGAAGTGATCATATATGGTGCCTCGCCCAAAAAGTGGCCAAAAATGTTTTTAAATTAAAAATTAAAACAGAAAATTAAATAAAATATAGAATTAAAGAATAACACCCAATAAAATAAATAGATATAAAAAAATTGATATTGACAAAAGAAATAATACCTCCGGTTTGATTTTAAAATGTTATTGTGTGGGCCAAAAACAGGCTAATTTAATGGGGTGTGTGTGATATGTCTCAAAACAGTTTCTGTCTTTTTTCAAGCACAAGTGTTGGTGCGGATTATGTTCTCTTTGTGACTACAATATTTGCATGTGGCTGACAGGTCCTCAGGTGATCATATATAGTCACTTTAATGACTCTTCTCAAAGTCACCTATCACTAGATTTGTTATTTTGTGCTGCATTTATTATGCAATGTTGACAGCATCGCCACTAATAAAGGTTTTGAATTATATTATGGATGCATCAGATAAGACAGACTTGTGACCAACTGCTTGATTATGTAAAAGGACTTCTTGATTTCAAAGTTAAATTTTTTTTTTTGAATAACTTATGATTAAAACACTTCCTAAAAACTGATTTGGGAAATCTTCAGTTCTGTATTCTAACCACTGAGTTATACGCTATTAAAGGATATAACATGTTAATTCATTATATTTTAAGCAAGAGAAGCGCTGAATCAGTCCATTAATTTAGAAAAAAAATGTAACAGAAAATAAAAAGTTAGTATTTAAAAGAAAAAGAATTCTATTTTGTATTCTACAACGACACAAATGTAAACAAGCTGTTAGCTAAATATCAAAGCTGGTAAAAAAAGATTAACCATATAAAATAAAACAAAATGGCAGATTCTAAAAGGAGTATTAAACCGACCGAAAATAACTTCTTTCCAAAAGAGTTCCTTGTTGCAGAGAAGCTAAAAAAAAAAGAAGTAAAATGAAAGATGCAACTAAACAAACACTGGATGAAAGCAAATAATGTTGGATCAATATACTACATCCTCTTTCTCTATCTGATGAGGCATGAGTGCACAGGTTAGGAATGGACATAGCCTAACACAAAACCATTGACTGGAACAATGAACATTACAAGTTTTTTTATATTTATTTTCCTATTGTTTGATGCAGTTCTCTCTAGTTTTGTTCCAACTGAAATAACTTTTAAGTGCTGCCGCATGAAATATATTCGAGAGAAAATAAGTTGAGTCCATTTTTTAATTAGTCAACAAAATTAATACAGAATGGATTGTTTCCGTCATAGTGAGGAGAAGTCGCTTATAATCTGAGACAAGCCGCCTGATTGATAAACCCCTTTTGCTGGAGTGTTTGATTCCTTCAACATTCAGCTTTGCAAAAAGAGATGAAGATTTAGCAGGAAACAAAAACAAAAAATAGGATAAGTAAATTGGAAGTAATGGTGTTATTATAAGATTTGATTTTCAGATAGTCTTTCATCGGAAATTATTTGTATAATTATTATTTTAATACAATATGAGATCGGATTATGATACACACAATTGTGATAATAGGTATAAATGTGGTTCATAAGCAGTACATGTAAGTATTAGAATGATAGGGTGTGACAAGTTGGTAGGGTAAATATGTGAGTAAGGTCCTGTCTAAAGAGATCCTAAAATGCTAAAAAGGAGCTGCCAAAAAGGGCCCCAAAATGCCAAAAAGGTTCTGCCTAAAGAGAACCCAAAATGCTAAAAAGGACCTGCCAAACGAGATACCAAAAAGGGCCCAAAAATGCCAAAAAGGACCTTCCTAAAGAGATCCGAAAATGCTCAAAAAGTTCTGCCTAAAGAAATCCCAAAATGCCAAAAAGGTTCTGCCTAAAGATGTTCCCTTTTCAAATGAGAGTAGTAAATTAGGTTCTGAAGTAATGATTACATTTCACCTGATCATACGTTTTTTTTTGGTTGCTGAAATCAGATGAAAATTCATTTTCATTTAAAACCATAAATTTTTAAATACAATGGATTTAAAAATTATAAGATATCTCTTTTCTAATAAAACATAAATCTCAATTTTGATCAAGCTTGTCATTGAGATTTAACAAGTATACAAATAGATAGGAACTTCTTTGCTTTCACCAAAGACCATTGTAGCTGGACAACCTTTATTGCCTTTTAGAAGCAAACCTTACAAAAGCAGATAACAGAGATATTTAATGCTCAGGATCTAAGGTGGAGGTATTTCTCTATCTTTCTGCCCACACACCAGGGTAAAAAAGGATGACTACTATAATGACTAAGATTACATACATAAAAGCATATGTGGGTGGCTTGTTCCCATCTTTTATGTACTTCAAATATTATTGGTTTCCTGAAGGTAGGTTCCCTTTATGTTAGATCTTCATAATGTCTTTCCATAAATAACAAAGGACGTGCAAGGTCCCTGCTGGGTATGGATGACCCGGATGCAAGGTCCCTCATGTCATATGAACACTTGTTCAGTGAGGACCATTTACTCTTGTGAGAATCTTTAGTTTGATTATTGGTTGTGCTCATATTCTTTGGTTGCTCTTTGGCTTCGAGATTCTTTTTTTTTTTTGCTTCAAATTCCATATTAGTTCTGTTGCTATTGTTTTCACTACTATTTCCTCTCCCCCTCCATTCGTTGCTCTCATCGACAATTTTTACATGACAACCAAGAATTATTCAACGTATATATATTTTATGCCGATTTACAGTAAAGCCAGTTTTAAATTTTCCAAGAAATTTTCAGAAAATTACAAATTTTGAGAATGTTGCTATAGTTCATATTTTCACAACAGGTGGCGCCACCTGTGCAATTTCGACCAACCAGCACAAAGCTAAGGTTATAAGTGTTGCATTAATAGTCGTAGTGTTAAGATAACTGATGGATTGATTTTACACCGATTTCATTTATGCCGCCTCTTCTAGGAACGCATACCCGGCATAAAATCAGAGTAGCCTGTACGTTTGTTTGGATGTTATTAGAAAGCCTCTAGCATCAACAAATCTCAACTCTTTGTGGTCGATGTCTCTTAGAAGTTTCAATCTCACTTGCAGCAATTCCTCTTTCTCTGAACATGTCCCCGTGACTTGCTTTTAATGACACCAATCCTGCCATCTTCACTTATGACACTTGTGTGGCTCCATACCTGATCAGAGGTTCAAGCAGTCAGTGAGGTCAAGAAGCCCACATTCATTATTCTCTTGCACTGCCAGATATAGCAACAGAAGGAAATCACTTGAAAACTAATTCGATATGTTATTTACTTGATGTACAATATTCCACTAGCTGACATTGAAATATTTAAACGGTGCTTAAAATTTAAGTTACTATAGTTGTATCTTTTTATTCTTTGTATTGTATTAAACCTCTTTCATCTTGATTTGGAGAAAAACGTCTTGAAAACAAGTATTTTTCATTAGCTGAAGAGTTATTCTTCATATCTCGTAGAAATTGGTAATTTTCAAAATTAAGTCCAATAAATTGAAGTCGACCAAGATTCGTCCTGTAATTACAACAAAGACTTGAGAAATGCAGCTGAATGAGCAATTAAAGTTCCGAGACACAACTTAATCAACATTCCTCTTCAATAATTGAAAATAAGACAAATTATTTGCAGAAAGTCTGGTTCAACAAGGCTGAATCTTGTAGTATCAATTGCTGTATGAAAGACACTCCTCAAATCAGTTAATTCAACAATTCAAACATATCAAATAGGTACTCTCTTCTCCAGTCATAGAACCACTTTTCCAAGAAGCAATGAATGTTATTTATTGGATAGTTTTTCTCATTAGTTGACAAATATAGATTGTTAAAACCTTTTTTTTTCTCTCTTGTGATTTTGGGTATAAGGTAGCATCTCTTGGATTTGTTTTTATATTAAATATCCGGACATAGTTGTAAGAGGGTTTATTTTGAATTTGGTCAAAAACTTGAGACAGATGAAACTTAAGCTTGTCTTGTCAGGCTCAGTTGGTTGGGGGTACTAAAAATCAAACTTACTAGATTTCAATACGTTATAATGGATATTAACTCTTTAATTCATGAACTGCTTGAAACTGCTCCTAAACACAGTGGAACTCTTCAGTGAATAGTATTTTTTTAAAAATATGTAACTCTTTTGCGAATCGAGTAAAAAAAAAAAAATAAAAATTAAAAAATTCAATTTAAACATTTTTTTTTTAAAAATATTTTTTTTAAAAATTACCTAAAGGTGCAAACTTCTATGATCAGAAGTTATTCCCCTTGGTTTGGCATTTAAATCTCTATATGAATTTAAGAGTTAATTACATATCTGTATTCATATAAATTAATAAAAAGTATAGTAGTAAAGAAAGATGCAGAAAAGAGTCAGGTAAGATAATTTGGTGTAGTTATACATGGAAAAGTGAATACTTTGTATATGTTGTCATTAGGGACTCCAGAACTCCATAATACTAGCCGATCCCAATGGGTGCCCTACACTTCTGTCCTTGTGCCATATTGTGCTTAGCTTAGTAAATATATGAAAATCTAATGAGTTTAACCTCTAGACCCATCCAACCCCGCTGAAATGCTCCAATTAACTCCTAAAATCATGGACCGCTGGTAATCGACTGTGGAACTCTTCAATGAATAGAATTATAAATAATGGAACTCTTCTGTGAATTGAATAAAACAAAAATTAAAAATTCACCAAATGGTCAAAGGAAGATCATTTTAATCAGGAATTATTTCCTTTAATAATGACATTCAATCTTTTTCTATGAATTTAAGAGTTAAGTAAATTAGATTAAGTATCTTTGCTCGGTATAAAAACAACTAAATTGTTGCGCTTCGTGATGTTCCTCAGCTGCAATGGGTTAAATGGTCGTTTCTATAGCGTTGGTGTTCAAGTGAATGCTAGCAGATATATAAATTTGATATAGGAGTAATTAACCCATTAACTGTGGAAGGTGGCAAATCTAATAGTTATCCATTGCAAGATAACAGCCATTGTTCATGGCAATATAAAATCCCTGACTCACAGATGGAACGAGTTTCCATGACAATAGAATGGAAATTTTATTTAGTTAGCCAAGAACTGCAATGGCAGATATTCCAGTCATCTGCCGTTAATGAGTTAAGTACGGTTGCTATTGGCTGGATCTACCTAACTTATTTCTTGGTCCAGTTATTTAGCAAAGGCATATTAAATTTCCTACACTTCATTGCACTGATGTCCCTGATGCTGATCTCTTCTTCATACAAACAGACTTTGCTCATCTTTCTGCCAATGTTGACTCTAGTAGAGTCGCATGCCATTCACCAGTCTTGGAACCAGATGGTCTCAGATACAGTGTAGCTCTATAATCTTTAAACGAAAATGTAAAAATTATTTATTATTTCAACAGTAGACTGTTTATTCTCAATTCTGGTTGGAGTGTTAATATAACCTAAATCTTCCTGAGATGTATTTTTTTTCTGATTTAGTGGGTTATTCATTAAGCTATTCGTGAAATAATGCTTTTATTGGGAGCGTTTTATACCACATACTGAAGCTAATTGCTTTTTGCTTAAATTTAATAATTTCATTTTTTCGTGTGTTTTTGTTTTACATATATATAGTAATTATTAATGTGAATAAGTTTGTTATTGCTTGTAATATTTTGGGGAGAGTTGAGCGGAAGAATACCTGTAACCCTTTAATGGAGCAAATGACTATATATGACCACCTGAGGACCCGTCAGCCACATGCAAATATTGTAGCCACAAAGACAACATAATCCACACCAATGTGGTCTGCAAGCTTTGCAAAGTACACTTGTGCTTGAACAAAGACAGAAACTGTGTTGAGGCATACCACACGGTAACCACACCCCATTAAATTAGCCTGTTTTGTGTCCACACAATAAAATTTTAAAATCAACCCAGAGGTATTATTTTCTTTTGTTAATATCACTTTTTTATATCTATTTATTTTATTGAATGTTATTCTTTAATTCTATGTTTTATTTAACTTTCTACTTTAATTTCTTTATATTTTCCATTTTTGGTCACTTTTTGGGCGAGGCACCATATATGATCACTTCATCAGAGGGGGTTTTGCTCCCATAAACAAAAGAAATTTCAGAAAACAGCTTGTAATTAGGTCTAGTTTAAAATACAAAAAGGTTGTTTTGATATTTTAGAGGTTCCCTATGCAGGGTTAAGGTAAGACCACACTCCCCTTACAATGCACGTTTTTTTTAATATATGTTATTTTCTTAAAGGCATTTTTCTTCTTTTTCAATGGTGGCAGTACACATTAAAGAGTCTAATACTATAAAAGCTACAATGATACAAATATTTTGTGCTGGCCTAGTTTTTGAGATGTAGAAACACTTTTGGTCCAACCTCCTTTTAAAAAGAACAATAGAGTTGGACTTCTGTTCTATTTTTTAAGCCTGTAAATTAATTTTTGTATTATCAGGAAAATGTTTATTCTGAAGCATCAGTTCTTGATCAAATTGTGCACCATGGTGGTATGAGTTTCATAGTTGGTAAAAATCCAGAAAATAGAATCAATGGGTTTCACTTGTCACACTTCAAGTCACTAATTCTTAGAATTTACTCTCAAATCTCATTGTCAGTCATCTTGATAATGGCGTGTCACAAGAGGAGATGGAAGAGAAACTTACAAGATTATGTGGAAATATCTCACACTTTCTCAGTGGAAGGAAGCTTCAGACCTAAAAAAAGAGAGAGAGAACCAAGAAACTGCTCACCTGCACAACAAAACGCTTTATACGGTGCAAAAAAATGGTTTGGCTTCTTGAAACTTCCAGACTGTTGGAAATACTCAAAGGAGATTAATAGGTTTAGAGATCAGTATCGTTACACAAATTCTGAAAGATAAAAAAGCTGTTCTGCTTAATTTGCACTTTGATATAAGTGCACTGGGTGAACTGATATTTTTTTTAAAGCTTGTACAGGGTGTCCCTAAAGTCTGGAAACATAGGCAAAATGCATATTTTCAATAAAAAAAATTTGAACAACATTTTATTTAATTGAAATATTAATAACATTTTCAATGTTTTCCACCATTTGTGATGCAAAGTTCAATGCGCTTTACGAGATTCACATGAACCCGATGCATTAACTTTCTGTTAATTTGAGCACATTCATTTATGATGCGTTCCCTCAGATGTCTTTTATCTTTAATTTTCATTGAGTACACCTTCTCCTTTAGCATACCCCAGAAAAAGTTCAATCCTTCTTCTTTCGACAAACTCATTTAATCTGTGGGGCAAAAAAAATATAGTTAGTTATAAATAGTGATATTTGCTATGTGTCCAGACTTTAGGGACACTCTGTAGAATTCAAGTGGTTGGAAAATGTTTTCTGGTTGAGTAGTGTACAAGTCTTAATGAAGTTTTGTCTTATGGTACGGCCATTGAACTTTCTCCATTTTGTCTCTCTCTCTATTAAATCCTTCCCCAGCAGTCAAATACTAACTGAATGAGATCTCTTATTCATGTTCCTATTTACCTGAACCCCACGAGAACACAATGTGATACAGGGTCGGTTTAATGTGGAGATACCACACACGCAAACGTGTCTCTTATTCCCAACTTCATCTTTAAATAAACCAGCTCAAAGTTTTGTTTTTTTTTGCTTATTTTATTTTGTGCTATTAGCTCAAACCCTTTAAATTAACTCTAACAAAACAAACAAACAAGTATTCAGCCAAATTATTTTGTTTAAGTCATAAGAATCCAATAATAAAAAGGACTGCTATATTAACTCTTAAATTCATGGATTGCTTGTAACTGACAGTGGAACTCTTCAATGAATAGAAATAAAAATAATGAAACTCTGAATTGAATAGAAAAAACTGAAAAATATTCACCCAAAAGGTCAAAGGGAGATAATTATAATCAGAGGTTATTTCTCTTTGATAAGATGTTCAAGTTTTTTATGAATTCAAGAGCTAAAATTAACTATCTGGTTATCCAAATTTGTTACTATGATTCGTGATTTTATTGTGACCTTATCTGATTAGTTTGTCAATTCTTCTCTAAATATATGTATTCAAATCATAGGCTACTATCTCTCTTGAGATCACTTTGCAACCTTTTGGCTAAGATCAAAATATAGTATCTGTTCTTCGAAACCGCCATGGCCTCGAAGTTCAGAGGCAGGCTCATTGTTGCACAGGATATCTTGGCCAGCTGGTTGGGAGGCGATCACTATTAGCATGCTCAGGATTCGTCCTGAGAAGCTTTGAGATCCCCCCCCCCTTTTATCCTGGTCCTCATGGCATTTGTTTCAGTGATAGGGATTTGGGTTTCTCCCCTCTCAAGTCTCTAGTCACGGGGACATGGGATTCCCCCTCCCCACTACTAAATTCGGCACTAAATGACCCACCAAAGGTTGGTGGGCCGTTGAACAAAACAAAAAAAATAAATAAAAAATATCTCTCTTGAAAGTGCTGATAGCCTAGACTATCCTTCATATCATATTGGCAGATTACTTTCCTGTATATCTGCTTTCCCACTTCTATCTTTGTGTTGAATGCATGCTTCTGGGTTTTGATGTTGAATGATCAGGAAAAAAACTTACAGATTGGCTAATGGAATGAGGAAAATGTGTAGTCCTCTTGCTGTTCTTGTAGGTACAATGTAGAATATGGGAGAAAATTGTTTCATTAAATTACCTGCTTTTTTCCCCCTTTTTCTTTTGCTGCATTGAGGTAAGCCAACTGTGTTCTCTCCAAGTTATGCAATAGGAAATTGTTACCCTTCACCATGTACAAAGAGATTTTGAAAACATACTGGTGAGTACAGAGGTATGGTTTAATCTGATTAAATCATACCTCAAATAAAAAAAATTGTTATTTTTAATTTTAGATGTAGATTTTACAAGCATCAGATTATTATCAGTGGTAAAACCAGGCATTGAGCATTATAACATTTAGCACTGTGTAGATGTGTAAGAATAAAGTCCTGGTCACGACCAGACTTGAAACTTGCAAGGATCACAAAGATGATGCATGCAACAGAAACCGGGTCTTTGTCACCGGGTGTATACTCCATTGGAAGTTGTCTCTTAAGAGACGGATACTTTACTTAACGCTTTTACTCTGTAGATGACTTTGTTGGAGTAAATAGTTTGTCCTGCCACTGCAGGCGACTCCGATCGCTGAACGATAGTCTGTTTGAATTATGCAGTTCTGTTGTCATGTCAATTTCACACAATCTTGACACCCTTGAAAAAGAATGGAGAGCGCTAAAGGCTAAAGATGAACCATCCTTATCAAGATTTGAATATAATACTGGGTAATTATGAAATATTGTACCTAATAAAAAAAACTGATCCGAAAGGAATTAATATACAAAAACAAGTCTGGTTAATCACTCAATAGAAACTGTTACATGACCAACATAATTTGGCAGCATGCAGTGTTGGGGGTGATCAATTAAAAAATTGGAAAAACGATTGATCAATGAATAAGTTACTTCTCTTGCCTTTTGCTGGGCAGTGATCACTAAAAACATCCGAATTTTCAAAAAAAAAAGCATAAATGCTGCTGAACACAAACTAAGGGATACATTTAGGATAAACTTACATTGCAAATTGAACCCTCACTAAAAACCTTAGAATTTTTAAAAAGCAATAAAAAAAACATTTTTTCTAGACATAAAGAGTAAATGTTTAAATTTTAAGCCCTCTAGCTCCATTGGTGCAGCCTGTATGTGTGACACACATATACATACCCAGCCAGACCAACTTGAAAACTGAAGAAACCTATGTTGATAGTTTTGTTTGGAGGTTTCTAACACAATGGAATTTTGAAAGAAGAGGCAAATCTGAAAAATTTCCGAATTCAGAAACCTGTTTGTTGAGTTTGTATTTGCCTCGGAAATTGAAGGAAAAACCTTTTATTCTGGTTTTACAGTCCGGGTATTCCTTTTCTGATAGATGTATGTGTAGTAAAAAGCCGCATCAACCAAACACCTCAAAGAAAACCTCAACCGGTTCAATACTCTAACCACTGTACTAACATCACATTATATGTTCAACTGGTTTGTAAAAACGTGTTATTTGATTCACAAATAAGAGAGAGAGAAAAAAAGAGTTTTCGGGGCTTTTATAATGTCTATAGGAGCCATTCATCCAGAAATATTCTCAAAGAGGGGCGTTTTACTATCATCTTTCCAGATCACTTGGTTTCAAATTGTTGAGTGAAAGTTCTTTTTTTAAAAATAGAACCCAGGTCGACCCCCCCCCCTCAGCGCGCCATCCGGCAACACCCAGCCCCCACCCCTGATCTCCTTCGGATGTTTCTGGTGTTATAAACATGGCAAATTTCAAAGATAGTGAATTCCTATTAGATGACATGACATCTGGTTAAAGTTGAGATCAGGGAAATAACAGCAAAAATAAAATAAAAACAAATATACTTACTGTGCCGAATATCGGGACGCACTACCAACGAGTGTACTGATTACACAGCTGAGCCTCTTTTTAATAGTGCTTCAAGCATCATTTCACTTTTACCTCACATCTCTGTGTGTTGTAGGTATTTTTATGAGGAGATGGTGCAAGATGATCCTTATTGGTGATAAAACACTTCACACTGTATATAAAAACTAGTTCAATTTTCATCAACTTGGGATTGTTAGATGCGAGAAGAATTGGAAATGTTGATACAATAATTATTTGAATATGATACATTGAACAAAGATGTTAACTTTCATTGTTTATTCTTATTATTAGATGAAGTGTTGTGTTTTTATTACGTTTTCCCTTCATAATTTTTAGTTGTTTTTATCAAAAAATGTTGACTCGGGCTGTCATTCTACCGCTATGAGTTAACAGCACGATCCTTATTTCCTCTTTATGCTCTTTATTTCCGATCCTGCTGTTTACTCGTAGCTGTAGAAATATGGCCCAAGTCAAAGTTGTGATAAAAACAGCTAAAAATTAAGATGAGGGTAAAAAAAAATAGTAAAATTTATTGAAAAAGGTTAATGTTTGAAAAAACGTTTTTTGTCGTTGTTTACTAAATGTGACTGAAAAATCAATAGGAACAATTTCAATGAGAACACCTTCATATTTAAAAAATCTCTGGAAATTCAAATAATTCTTAGAGTTCAATAAAACTTTATTTATTTTGTCAGTTATTAAAGTTATTTTTCAAAATGGTGGCTCACATGGTTTTCCGGCACAAATAAATAAAGTGTAGTTTTCGCTTAAAATAGAGCTTTTAAGGAACATGATACTTATATTCACTGACAGATGGCCAAGAATTTTTTGTGGGTGCAAAAGAATAAAGAAGTCTCTAAAAATACGGATGTGAAGAGTTGGGGATCTTTATTCAAGTTATTTGCTCCAAATTGTAACCACAATGAATGTGTTGACTTAAGCTGTAACTACAACTCATCTTTAATTCACAATTTAAAAAGTTCTTCAAAAAGTCATATCTCCATTTTGTTTGCCTACTTATGCAGAATTTTTACGTTTTCTAGACTTTCTCTCTGGCGTGCACACACACATATATATA
>VCCN01004110.1:2932868-2951853 GCA_006491835.1 Architeuthis dux | reverse complement strand
ATATCACCCCCGTAGAGAACGACTGGTCTAAAGCTACTGCTTTGTTCAAGATTCCTTGATTGCTGAAAAAATATTATCTTAAAACATAGTGATAAAAAAAGATGAAATATAAATAAAACAAATTCATGATATAATGCACATGTGATTGATTTATGGTGATATTAGTTACTTTTTACAAAGATACCTATTGACTAATCTTTCTTACCAAACAGGAAAGAGAATACCAACAGACTCTTCTTTCTTGGACGTAAAAAAGAAATGATGAATACTTGATAAGCTTAACCAACGGTTTTATCCACTAGGCCATAGCTGAGTGGATAAAAGTGTAGGTTAAGCGTATCTAGTAATCTGTCTTGTAGTCATGAGTTTAATCCCTGGGTCGGGTAGTGCAAAAAAGTCATATATTTTGGTTCAGTGGAAGAGGCAGACAAGTGACATCACAAGGACGAATTAACTATGAAGAATTAACTGATATGAGATATCCTTTAACATGGATAGAAGATTGAGAACAAACTATCCCATGGATTGAATAAATGGTTTGTCTCGAAATTCCCAGAAGGTTACTATGACAGACGCCTGACGAAGGCCGGAGGGTACAATGGCCGAAACGTTGTGAGTATAAAGACCAAGATAAGGACATGTCTGAATAAATCAGTGTATATTAATGATAATTCCTCATCTCAGAAATTCAGATAAAAGTTCCATTTTTTGTATGAAAAGTGTGATATTAGATACTTATAATGTGTTACTTAATGATAGTTAGAGATTGCACTAAATCATCTTGAAAATTCCCAGAACGTTACTAACTACGACAGACACCTGAAGAAGGCCGGAGGGTACAACGGCCGAAACCTTGTGACTATAAAAAAAACAAATTAAAGGACACGTCTGAATAAATCAGTGTCTATTAATGATAATTCCTCATCTTCGAAATTCATTTTTGTATGAAAAGAATTCAAAGTGTAAACAATTATGTGTTATTTTATGATCATTAGAGATTGCACTAATTAAAGGATTTTATAAAAAATAAAGTAATAATCGTATCCTAAAAAGAGTAAAAGTAAAATATTGATGTTACTTAAAACTGATATGTCTGAAATCATTCAGACATTTATTGCTCATTCCACTTTTTTCAAAACACAGGAATCAGTGAATCATTCAAATAATAATTGTCAGTCAATATTAAATTATTACAGTATTAATAGGACATAAAAATGGAGATTTGTTAGTTTAATTATAAATAAAACAGTTCCCAACCTACAATTAGTCTTGCTTTCAGCTAGGCATAAATCCAGTGCAATGTTTAGTGCTTAATTTTAGACAAAATCCGGCCAATTTTCGAAACAGGAGAACAAAATATTTTTTGGTGATTTCAACCATTGGCGATTTCTCCTACGGAAGACCAATTGCATAAAAATCTCATGCTTTAGAAACTGGTTTCTGTGTAGAATATCTTTTCTCTAGAAACTGGATTCTTGTTTGTAAAGATTTTTTTTTGATTTTTTTAAGAATTTTAATAACAATGTTTACTCACCTTAGCTGGGGTCATTTCTGAATTATTTTTTTTAACAAAAACTACACAAGTAAAGTTTTTGTTTTTGTTAAAAAAAAGATTTTTAATTAAAAACATTTAAATGTTTCGTTCTCCTGTTTCGAAAATTGGCCCCAAATCCTTAATTTATACAGTTTCTTTTTTTAATTTTTTTTAAAGCTCAGCTTAGTCTGGCACAAGGCCACAAGTGTGAGGCACCCAGTCAGGTTCAAACTCCTATAGTAGTAATAGTCTTTTATTAAATTAATCACCACAATTTTTGTACAAGAATTGTATGAACCACCCTGTATCATTAGTAGTTATACTATTTATTTGATGAAAATATTTAGCAGTCTGTAGGTGACTTAGTTCGGCCACTGCGGCAACTCTGATTGCTGA
This sequence comes from Architeuthis dux, assembly GCA_006491835.1. Lineage (NCBI taxonomy): Eukaryota > Metazoa > Mollusca > Cephalopoda > Oegopsida > Architeuthidae > Architeuthis > Architeuthis dux. Next base: position 2,949,923 of record VCCN01004110.1, on the reverse strand, counting down.
ATGATAGTGTGTTTGAATTTCATTGTGTTATGTCCATTTCAGTCATATATGAACAGGCACACAAAATTGCAGGCTTTCAAAGTTACTAAGTGCACAAAATCTTTGCATCCTTGAAAAAGAATGCATAGTGCTAAAGGTTGAATAAGGAAATAGTTGATGTTCTCTTTTCATGTATCAGTCATGCTATTGAATCTTGGTTCTCATTAGTGGTTTTCAAGTGTTTTTATCAGACATAAAATGAAGGATCAGTTCAGTAATTAAATCATTAAAGAAACCCTCTCAAGAAAGAAGGTAACTTGTTTTATTTGTACTTCTCTTAGTTTTTCCATCTCTACTGTGTTAATTAACTATTCAGTTTATAATTTGTATACAACTGTCTTCGGTCTTGTATCATTTTTTTCACCAAAACTTTTTTGCTGAAGGAAATGGCAACTGTTTTCATTTGTCTATGATGGCATTTGTGCACTTCATAGCAAATCTTTTAGACCTTCATCTATTTTTTCTCATTTTCTTCCATTTTTGCTCTTTTTAGGTTGTTGGCTTATTCATTCCAATTTTCATTTATGATTTTTTTCCTTTTTATTCTCTTTGCTTTTTCAATCTCTGTTTTTAAACTTCTTTCGTTTTCATTCTCTGTTTTTAAACTTCTTTCTTTTTCATTCTCTTTTTTTAAACTTCTTTCTTTTTCCTAACTTTTCTCACCTGTTTTCTTTTACATCTTCCTATTTTTCATTTCGTTCTTCTAGACTTTTATTCTCGCTTTTTCTTTTAATTATCTTTTGATATTTATCTCTCCTGCATTCATTTTTTTTTTTACAACATTTCTTCTTTTTTGAATCAAATTTCAAATTTATTCCTTTTTAAACACTTGAAGAAAAAACAAAATGTCCGCCAACCTTTCTCTAAAATCTTCAACCAAACTTTTAATCCTTTTTTTTAGACAACTTATATTTCAATTTCAAAATATTGAATGCCAAACCTGACACGTAACAAGATTTCAGTGGAAATTGAACTCACATTTAGATCATAATATTCAATGCTTGGAATTCAATTAATCTTAGATAAGCATTTTTGCTTAACTACAGTGACTGATGTAAAACTAATTGGTCCCCAAAGAGATATTTGTCATGCTAAGATACTAGCCTATCTGGTACTTGAATTGGCTTCTGTCAAATCTTTCCTCTTTTGACATTATGACATGATTCTACCTAATGATCTTTAGGCTAAATTTGGATTCCTTATCAATTGAAAGTTCAGAAAGGTTTTCTCTAAGGATTCTGGCCAAGTGTTATATATCAGAATTTATGGCAAGAAACGTAATTTGCTTATGCATTTAAGAGAGCTTTTCAGCAAAGAGCTCGAGCAAAGGAAGCCAAATGTTGAGTAGATTAAAACAAATCCTTAATGACAGCTGAATAATCTTAAGCTTTCCTTGGGTTTGTGATGTCTTTGAATGAACTTGCTACACATTTTAGATATTATGACATATAATCCAGTGCTAATCAAATGTTTTATATTTTGGCAGTAATCTCTCATTTTCGTCTCAAAGAAGTAGAGGAAGTATTACTGGAGTGTAGAATCAGTGTTGCCAATTTAGTGCATTTTGTGCTAGATTTAGTGTGTTTCTTGTTTTGGCAGTGCAAAAAGCACTAAATTAGAGCGTTTTCGCCTAAAACATTTTGGCTGTATTTGACAATTTTCTGGCTATCTTTGACCATTTTTAGCGTCTTTTTGGTGGTTTTGGCCATTTCTGGCTACTTTTTAAAATTTAGCACTTTTCGGCAGTCGAACTAGTGCAAAAATATTTTTTGAGTTACCAACACTGAGTAGAATGGGTAATATACAAAAGAGATAAAGTAGAAGAAAATCTGTGGCACAAAAGAATAATCAAAAAGGTCTGGTTAGTCACTCAATGGAAACGGTCATGTGACCGACGTCTTTTGGCAGCATGCCGTGTTGGGGGTGATCAATGTACAAGTTAATTCTCTCGCCTTTTGTTGGATCTCTAAAATATCTGATTTTTTTTTTAAAAAGCTTGAATGCAGCCAAACACAAACTAAGAGACCAATTTAGCATAGAGTTAATTTGTAAATTGAGCCCCCTCCACTAAAAACCTATTTGGGGGGAATTTTAAAAAAAGCAAAACAGACGTTTTTTCTAGACATAATGAAGAGTCAATGTTTAAATTTTCAGCTTCATTGGTGCCACCTGTATGCATGATACATACATACATAGCCAGCCAGCCAGACCAACTTAAAAACTGAAGAAACCTATGTTGACAGTTTTGGTTGATGGTTTCTAATAAATTTTAGGAGTTCTTCACTAGAAATATAATTTTAGAAGAAAAGAAAAAAGGATTTAATAAGAGGAAACTTAAAATATTCTCAAGTGCATCATCCAACACACTTTGCTTATTATTAATCACCACTACCCACAACACTGGTTTATTGCTGGGTTTAGGTTATTCATATGTTTATATGTATCCAGATTTCGCCCAGCCCTAACCATACATAGTAGAAATTTGAGATTTTGCACACACACGCCTCTCAATGAGTAGAGAAAATGTTTTTTTTGTCTTTGCCTAATGGAGCTCTTAAGGGGGCTGTGGCCAAAAAAAGAAAATGCCAGACATTTTATTCTTTTAATCTAAGTATTCAGTTTTCTTCTTTGTATTTCTGTTATTTTCACTGTTTTTCACAAAGATGGGGTCAATTCTATACTAAAATACTGCCTTTTCCAATTTTGATTGATCTCAACATGATTTTTATCCTCATATTTCTGGGTGATGACATCTATGCATAATTAAGAGTCAAGCACCAATATTTACTTCACACAGAGACATTAATGACGGTAAAGAAAACCAGTGATTCAGAATACAACACCCTTTTTTTATGCTGTTCATTTGAGTAATGGCTCCTTTTGAAATGTAATGTGTTGCAGGATAATTGTGAAACACTTTAGTCTAGTTTGGAAAAGTACCATATTTGATAGCATATAAGACCCCTCCTCTTATATTTCAGCAAGGAATATTAAGAAAAAAATGCATTTCTCTGAATTCTCCTCATTTATCACCCAGTTTTTTTAACTTCTTAAGTTCTGACCAATGTGGAGCTGGCTAACATTTACATTTTGAGCCATTTTCTTTTATAAATGTGGGTTCTTATATACCGTCAAATAAAGTACTACTTAGATAGAACTTCATTTCTGACTTAAGAAGTGCCTTAAAAAATGCCTTAAAAAATGTTTAAAAAAATGTTTTAAAAATATAGATTTTATATCATAAATGTATGTAAGCACTAAAATATAACATCTTGGCAACCTATTTTTGATTAACAAGGACATATGGTTGATTTTATTAATATTCTTATGTTTATTCATCTCATCCTACAAATTAATTACTAAAAGCAACTTGAGAAGTCAAGTAAATTAATATTAAATAATAATATCCTGATATAGGATGAAATAAACCCCTAAAACATACTGATCGATATTTGATTAACAAACTTCCAGCCATAATTTTCTAAGCGTGATGTGAATAAATATTGGAATATTAAGAAAATTTACTATAATTTATATATTAAGAGAAGTATGTATCATAAGTTAAAATATCACTTTAATATCCTTCCCTCTAGACTGGTTCAAGGGAGAGACTGTTAAAATGATCCCTTTCAGGAAGGAGGATATTAAAATGATCACTCAAGCTGTCATTCTTCCTCTGCTTGCGGCAGACCTGTTGCAAGCTATTTGATGGTTACAACAAAAGAGCCTTTTTTTAATGTATATGTATATATACATGAATGTCAACATCCTGTGATCAACTTTACTGTCGGAACAATTCCCGCAAAGAGACGGCAGACCCCTATAGCTAGCTTGCATCTGCTTGTCAAACCGATGACCTTGGAGTCTTGCTGCTATCCGCGCCAACTTGGTGGACCATAGCACACAAATCCTTGGTTTAAATGGTGGGGTCGGCCGTGCACACGTTGCACTTCACCTTAAAACTCCATTGCGCAGACTTTAGGGCTATTCACGTTCAGGCCCAGCCTACCTAGGACCTGAAAAGATGTTGAAAACCCTTTCCAAATCTCTGTTCGCGGATCCAAGTCATTCATTCATATATGCATATTTATTTGTTTTCGCTCTTTCCATGAAATGTCTTGTACTATTCTCAAGTCTTGTATAATGTCCATCAATCTTTGACCAATTCTGCTAGCTCGTAATAGAATTCTTGAACATTGTCCTCATCAGAGGTGTTTGTAGGGATGTAACATGATATGACACTATAGTTGATGGGGTTTCTATTGAAGGTAGCTATTAGAGTTCAATGGTTAATTGACTCCACCTTATTCAGTGCTTTATAGCTTCTCAGTCTGAATAATAATAGTCCACCGCCATCAACTGTTGCATTGTTACTAGGTTTTTCAGCAAATGATGGTCGCAGCGTCCGACCTTTGCTCATTTTGTGATGATGAATGTTGATGTCTTTGTGATAGATACAATGTTCTGTTGTTAGGCTGAGGGAAACTAGAATCTCATTGTTTACGTTAAGACATCGGATATTGTCTTTGGGATGATATATGTAGTCCGCTACGTAAGGTAAGTTTCATGAATTTAAAATTGATATTTTCCCTCTCGTGAGAACTTTTAACATCTCATAGTAAAAGAATTATCAAATAAAACAGTTTTGCCACCATTTTAGAGTAAATTGAATTATAATTTTTATTTCACTCTGTGGATTTTTTTACTCAAATTTTTCCCCACAATATTTGAAGAGTGTGGATCCAAACGCCATTCAAAAATAAAATGTATTTAATAAAATTAAAAATCAAATTCAGGATTTGAATTTTTAAATTTTATTACAACCTTTTTATTCATATGCAGTTTATACGGTTTTAATAAGATAAAAAATGTACCTGAGCTAAATTGGGAGTATAAAAAGAAGATTAAAAATAGATAACAATTAAAATTCAAATGGTTCTTCAGACGATTGAACACCTTCTTCTTATTTGTGTTGTAAACACGACGTTTCGGCCGATCCATTCTTCGGCCTTCTTCAGGTGTAAAATCCGAGTGTGATGGGTTAAACAGAAGTTATGTTTAAAAGGGGTAACCCTTATAGCACATGGCACAGGTGTTTCTGTGTCTTTGTCTTGTCGGGTTTAGATTTGTTGAGAAGTGGAAGCCACATCAGGTTGAAATCCGCACTTGTCTGGCTGATGCATTTAGTCAACATTTTGATGTGAGCTGCCTCTTTGATTTTTCTCTGCTTCCAACATCACATTAGCCAGACAAGTGCGGATTTCAACCCGATGTGGCTTCCACTTCTCAACAAATCTAAACCCGACAAGACAAAGACGCAGAAACACCCGGGCTATGTACTATAAGAATGGATCGGCCGAAACGTTGTTTACAAATAACAAGGAGTTCAATGGTCCGAAGAACCATTTGAATATTAATGACCCTTCTCAAAACTATAGAAAATATCTTAACAATTAAAATGTTACTTATTCATTACATAATTTATTTTGTATATTTCAAGTGCCTTTAGGAAGTTTTTCATATGAAAACAATTTATAAATGTTTCTGTATGTATGTATGTATGTATGTATGTATAAGGTAGGCAATATCTTGATTTATCTTGGGATTTTAACCTACAATCATTTTTCTCTCAGGGTGTCTATCTGTAGAATTCATGTGGGTGACCCAAGCAGGAACAAAATGACTTAAGTGGACAAGATAGATCACGACTGGTTCCACCCATTAACAAGTTCAGAATAAAACTCACATTTTTAAATACTTTTTCTTATAATGAAGTATTTTGATTAAACCTGAAAAATATCTTTAGTTAAACTGTTATGTTCTGAAAAAAAAAAATTATTTTCCTTTTAACAGATCATTGTTAAGAGAAGCTACAGTTAATATATGTGAGTTATTAAAGGTTTAGGCCAGATATAAGAGAAACTGTCTAGTCTTAAGGGTATGATAAATCAGCCATAACCCGTTGATCTCCTGAAAATCAGTAAATATCAAATGTTTGGAGAATTCATTGGAATAAAAGATAACCTGACAACCATTGTTGTAGGTAATCAGTATGAAGATAATATAGACAGGTCTCGTTAGTCACTCAATAGAAACTGTCACGTGACCAATGTCTATCTCCAGTGCCTTTTTGAAGACTTTTTCATATGAAGACAATTTATTAACACTTCTCTGTATGGATGTGTGTGAGAGAGATGGGCAATATCTTGATTTCTACTGCTATTGCCATCTCTCTCCCTTGCCTTTGTTCATCAAATGGATTATCTGTCTACCTCTGATTATTATTGAGCTTTATTTACCTCTTCAATTCATGAACAACTTCATACGGCTTATATTGACAGTGTTTTATATGTTTTGTATTAAAGACTCTGTTAGGTATAAAAAGTAGGGCTGTGGAGTCAGTCGTAGTCAGTAAAAATATTCCAATTCCAAGTAAATGTAAATTGTAACATTACTACTTGAAAACCTGCCCAATAGGTCTGTTTTTGAGCTACTTACTGTGGAAGGCCTGCCTGAATGTAAATAAACCATCTGCAAAACCTTAAAAAATTAACTTTCTAAAACTGACAAATTTCCTGAGAAAATGTAAGTCTTATGGATTGAAAGTATAATTAAATAACATAGCTGGAAATGAAAAATCTAGCCATTTTTAAGCCAGAGGAGTCGGAGTTAGTGTCTGAGTCAGTGGTAACAGAAATTGAGGAGTCGAAGGTTTGTGTCCGACCCCACAGCCCTAATAAAAAGAGCCAATTTTATTTTCCTTCTCAGCTCTTGACTTGACATTTGTTTGTTCTGTTAATTGCTGTCATTTTAATTGACATAAACTGATTATCTCTTTTGTTGCAGTTTTATTTACCTTTTCAAAATTACTTTATCTGTTCAAAAAACACTTGAAGTTCAAAGTGAACATTTTCTCTTGTCACTCAAAACTAATCTGCTTTTTATCTAACAGTGTACAATTACAAAGAGACAATCGCAGATTATCTCATATATTTTAATTGCTGCCTTACTCTTTTGGGGATTAACACTGTACTGGTTTTTTATGTAAATAAATAGCAACAAGATTGATCCCCCATTTTGTAGCCAATAATTACTAAACCATAAAGAAAACTATAGGTTCTAAAGTGAGGGAACAGTTTGTAATAATAATGATAGCAAAACTAATTCCCATTTTTTTACCGTCATCAACATCATCTCATAAAGCAGGGGGTTCATTCATTTCTCAACCATAGTCATTTATGCCAACGAATTTGGAAGCGGTATATGTATTCACTCATGTTTGTCTGTCTGCACAATATCTCAATGACTTTCAATGACATTTTTTTGGAAGGGTGGGCTAATGAAGAATTGATTAAATTTTGGGGTGGATCAAGGTATTTTTTAATTTTTTATTGAGAGATATTTTTACATATAATAAGGCAGTTACCTCCACTGCAGTGTAGCTCTATATGAACTGATTTTCATTCAGTTTTAGTTGGTGTATGACAGGGTTCTTCAAAGTACGGGCCCTGACCCATTACTATGTCACAAGATCCTACTGACTGGGTCGCAGGTTCACAATAAATAAAGAGTAAATGAGAATAATATTAGTGACAATGAAATAATTAAGATTTGAAATATGAATATATCTAATAACCTTATTACCTTTGTCATCAATAATTAATTTGTTAAACTATTAAATCATAATGATATTGGTATGGTTGAAAAGCAACAACAGAAGAGAGAGAGAGAGAGAGAGAGAGCTGGGAAAAGGGAGAGAAATGGCAAGTAACACACGATTCATATGCGTATCATACAACAAGTCTGTTCCATCCATCTACGCCTTTGGAAGGAACATGAATTTAGTTGCATTCGAATTTTGAGAGTGTGAAGTGGTCCTTTTTTTAGTGGTATTAAGTTTATGCCCTAACCCTGAGATAAAATGGATTGTTTATTATATATCAGTGGTTTGTGAGGTTATTGCATTAGATTAAACTGGGTTGCGATCGAAAAGGTTTTAAGAACCCTGGTGTATGACATTGACATATAGGTATACACTCTCTAGTTTCTCAACTGTAGTCATTTAACTTATTATAGTCTCTATTTAGTACTTAAACTGATTACAGTTTGACCTTTATTTCCATTGACAAACACACATATAAGAAAGGCATTACCTACTAAGTAGCAAATAATTCTGAAACTGTGGAGACAATACCTTTCTCCTGATCAATTTTCTAATTTGCTGTGTTTGTCTCTTTCTCGTGTCATTTGCCATAAACACTGGTATCAACTCTGACATCTGAGCAAACCCCCTTCTCTAAGTCTTGTCTCTCTCCCCTGACACAAAAAGGGTCAAGTTTACACTCGCCATTTGACCTTTAAACTTTTTCTAACAACTACGGCAGTCCTTCAGGTGGAGGGGAGGTTTCTGTTGATGATAGATCATTGCGTCATCTGACCCCCTGATATTTTAGATTTTAATTTAAGCTCTATGGGAATTTGATTCTTTGTGGCTCACAAGACTCAGAAATCTTCTTGCCATTAAACTGGGATTTGTTTTAGGATGATGACAAAATAATTTGGTGGCTTTAAGCCTCTTGGCTCCCAACCAACTTTTCCCTGACTTCTCGTCATTGCGCAACCATTCTCATAGGTTTCTGCTTTGGAGATTAACAATTTTCTTTCCCTTTCTTTTTTCTTTGGTAAATACGGTCAGCTACCTGGCGCCCAGGGTAAGCTGAACGAGGACGCCCTTTATAGTATAGAAGTATAATATTATCTTATATTCCAGAACAATCTGACTTCACATCAGGGAATTTTCTTATTTTGACTGTTTTTATTCTGTTTAATTTATTCATTTTTCCATTTGTATTTAGAAAGTCCTACTGTCTCATATGTGTACCCCTAGCACTTGGCGCCCTGTGCGACTACCTTGGTCAGATAATGTGACTTTGTGAACAAGATCCATACAAAAACATTCACATCGCTTGTTCCATCACTTTTCCTCTTGTGTCATTAAATTCAAATGAATAAAAATTGGGATGTGTGGAGACAACTTGATTGATTCTGGTATGTTTGGTTTTTAAATTGTAAATTCCTATTAGATGTGAGTGTATGTATGTGTGCACACACACACTACAATAAAGTGGTGAATGGTTGGACACAAATCCATAATTAATCCACTCACTGTTTGCAACCAGTCTAGAAGTCGGACAACACTTGATTCAAAACCAGCCTGAAGAGGAATGGGCTCCATCAGACTATCTAGCTCTTGACATACCCAAGATGAAAATCATCTGTGGTGCCCAACATACCCTGCACTGGGTTACAGGAGTTAAAGAATTAAAAAAAAACTGTTTATATTTACTTCCTTTCTGATTAGACTTGAATTGGCATGAATTCAACAATTTTTAGCTTCATATTGTGTCTTTTTTAGCTGAAATTCAGTTAATTATTCTGACTGCAAATCCAGTGGGAGAATCTATTCCTTTATGTCTTGCAAGTTTTCATTGTTTGGAACAGATTTTTGTAATTCTAAGATCAAAAATACTGTTTGACTTTTCATGAATATCAAGTTGAGATTTTCACCAATTAATGTTGGTAATGAGCAGTAATGTGCTTTTTTTGTGTCTTCTTTTTTAGGATTTAGGTTTTTATACTTATAGAATTATGATAAACGTAACACACAACCATCGCTTTTCTCTGTCTGCGTGGCATAACAATTATATATGATTACAGTTAAAATCTCTAGAAATAGGATGAGACACTTGGGGAGTGGGTTGGGGTAAAATTTAAAAATCCCTTAACAACAATGGGCACAAAAAAGTGATAACATCATTGTCCGCCACAGAAATTTGAAATTAGTTTTATAGTTCAACTTAGTTGTTACTAACTGAATTATATTTTGCCCCAAATATTAATGATGTTAGTATATTTTCTTTCTTATTTGTTAATCACTGCTACCCACAGCACTGGTTTATTGCTGGGTTTAGATTATTCATGTGTTCTGACTTTTATATGTATCTATCTCTGTATCCGAACTTTGCCCAGCCCTAACCATTCATAGTAGAAACTTGAAATTTTGCACACACACACTTCCTTGAATGAGTAGGAAAAATGCTTTTTGAAAATTCCACCCTAAATAGGTTTTTAGTGGGGGGTTCTATTTATCTATCTATCCATCTAGACATCAGCCAGCCCTAACAGTTCATAGTAGAAACATTTTGTTTTTTGAAAATTCCCCTCCCAAAATAGGGTTTTAGTGGGGGGGTTCAATTTTCAATGTAAGCTTGTGCTAAATTGGTCACTAGTTTGTGCCAGCTTGTTTTTTGAAAATTCAGACATTTTTTAATGATAACAGCCCAACTTTTTAAGTATATATGGGTGGTGGTGATTCATAATTTCCCATGGATTGCTAGTTTTTCTTGCTTTTCCCCCATGACTGCCAAAAATATTTTTTCTCCAAATGAATTTGAGAAAGTGAATTTCAAATTTATCTTTTCAATCTTATTTTCACCAATGAAATTTTAGATACAAACTCCAGTCCAAATAAAAAAAGAATTTCATCTTAAGTCTCTGCAAGTTTTAGTGTAAAATTTAATGTATACTTCCTTTATAATTTCTGAGATTTTACTGCTTTCGACACAGAAAACCAGATAAAATTTACAAAATCATTTATGACATTCCTTAAAATAATAGTTTACTTTGTTGTTGGAGATGCCTCTACAGTATCCATTCTCAACTGGAGCCATAGAGCCGCACCTGGCACATTTGAAGGTGGCCATAGATCAATATAATAATAAATGAATTTCTGTCTATCTGTGTTGAATCCCTATTTGACTGGGGGCTCTGGAACATGAAAAGAGCTCTTAAGGGGTATGTAAACGAAAGAGATTGAGGATGGTTGCTCTACTGAATCCATTGGGACTTTTTTTTCCTTTTCTCACTGCCTTTTAACTTTTAGGGGACTTCTATTTCAGCTTATTTAAATAGGGACCAGGGCTAATGGATAATGATTAAATGAGGATTACTGTAATATGCATAATTCCAATTAAAGCCATGTTGAATGGCTGCACAAAGTCTGGCTAACAAAAGAATTGCTTGTTACAGGACGAGGAACAGAAGAGTAAATGTTGACATTTTGGTTAAAATTTGATTGCATGGGCATTTGATATTGAATGAGTTATTTGATATCTGGGGTGACCTCTGCAACTGATTTCTTTTGGTTGAGTCAGTTGGGAATATTTGTGGGTGTAAAATGGGGGGAATAAAATAAAGTTCTCTCGGGGAGAGGAGTCTTCTTTGCACTCACTGCAGGAACAACCTTTTGGAAATGTGAATTTGCAGACATCAATGGACACACTTAGGAAATAAGGCTACTTGGAATTATTTATTATTTTTATTGCCATTTTAATATTACTGACATTTTCTCTATCTGTACATGCACAACAGAAATAACATTTATCTACAAAAATCCAGATGTGTGTGTGTAGGTGCATATATATATATATATATATATAATATGGAGAGAGAGACACAGACTTTTCACCAGACTGAATTTGTGTTCTTTTGAAAAATCCTGTTCTGACAGGGTATATAGATTACTGGTTACAATCATGTAAGGGACAGAATATATATAAACTAGCATAGTACCCATCAAAAATGGCCCAGGATCAAAGTGAAACAAACAAACAGGAAAAGTTAAACTATTCATTATATAGATAGATGTGTATGTTTTTATGTTCTATACATATATACATTTTATGAATTGGTGGAAACCTTTATGCCTTTTATGAGATTCCAACTTGTGACCTTCCAATTACTAATTCTCAGATAACAAAACATATCTGCTGTCAAGATATCTAATTCACTGTTCAATGCCCTAAAGATAAAATGTCCTCTTTTAACACTAATGCTTTCTCATCATTCTTTTGAACCTGTTATTCTAAAATGTCAAATCAAATATCGTCCTTACGCAGGGTATAGCAAAGCCACCCCTGCTTGGGCATCAAATATCTCCAGTTTTGTCAATGCTTCTCTGTCTCCGGAAACAGGAAAGGTAATGATAGCCCAAAGTTCTTCAAGGTTTCATCATCATCATCATATTTCCCTATTTAGACACTTGTGCCTTTAGAGTGTCTTTACATAATGTAGATAACATTGGCATATCAAAAACATGAACTCCTTTTTATTTCACATTTTCTTTTATATCTGTGAACACAGATTGTCTCAATTAGAGTTTGAACTCGGATAGAATTCAAAGTTCGGCAATCATGACTGTTTCCATATGGCTGCCGCTGATAGCGGAATCGGCCGAGACGTCAGCTGGTGCTGATGGCAGCGAATTTAAAGTAAAAAAAGCAGATGACAATTTCAACATTTTTCCACTTTCTGAAGTGAAAATGGCTAAAGGAAGTATACCTAAGCATGGGAGGCCTAGTACTGCTGTGCCTGGATGGATGGTTGCACTTTTCTGCAGTGTTCAAACTTCTTCTGATGATTCTACTCGCAGCCATGAAATGCATAAAGGCTTATCTTCATGATAAGATGAGATGTAACACACTTTTCTCGATCTTTCATTTCCACATTGTCGAATTACATCTTCCTCTAATCTGTAAATCTTTACCTTTTAATAAAGCAAAGTCCACATTATAATTAATTAACGACACGAAAAGTCTGTCCTTAATAGTAATTGAGAAATGCCACTTATCTTGATCAACTTTAATGGGTTTAGGTCTATTTATTCAGATAAATATTGGTTTTAGCTGATTGGAGGCCTTAATCTGATTTTTCCCCCCTGTTGGTAAGTAAAGAACAAAGAGAACATGGCTGATTTGATCTCAACACCTGATTAGAAATAGTCATTAAGGGTGGAAAGAAAAATGAAGAAGAAAAAAAATGTTGAAAGAAGCTGCTCTTGAGTAGTCCATAATTGCGGAAACCGCGGACCGTGCTATAGCCACCCCTCAATTTTGATTGGGGGTGGGGACTGAGCCACTCCTGGAATTCTGATGATCATATTGATCATAGTACAAACTAGCTTTTTTAATGTTGTTACATAATGTTGGGTGCCTGTTTTAGCCACCCCCGGAAAAATATTGGGCAGCGGCCCCCGCACAACTGTACTTACTATGCTTAATAAGTGTCCCTATTAAAAGGTTTATGGGTAAAAAATAAGTTAAAATCAGATTTGTTTTATTTAATTATTAGTTAGTCTAGAATTAACAGATATATTTGAAATATTGTTTCAAATGGTGGGTAGGAGATATTTTTATCAGCAAATGTGTTGCCTTTAAGTGGAAGAGTCCATTGTTACAAACAGAAAGATGTCACACTGTTCATTATTTAAGTAGATGAGAATCTTAGAAGGAATTTTCTGATTCTTTATAAGATTCTTTAAAGTAAAAATTTAAATGTAAGGTTTTTATAACCTTTGTCCTTTCTTCAACTCTTTTTCTCTCTCTATCCCTTCTTCTTGTCACATCTTTTAAAAACAATTTTCTTCTTTCCTTTCTTTCTCCTCTCTTCCTCTTTAATGTGGGTGTCATATCTCAAATTAACAGTGCAGGTTATTGATGCCTTTCAATTAAAAAACAAATTTTGTTATACTTTTAAAAATCTTTACTGCAAAATGTACCTGTTTGTATGTCTATTTCTGTTGATAGTGCCTTGAAATTGATACTTCACTAAAATTAAATGTTCTACCTCTTGGCTACTGACTAACCTTAGTTTAGTCTGGCAAAAGGCCAATAGTTTGAGGCACCCACTGATTACAGTAGTTGTAGTCTAGCTTGCTAACAACCATTGCTCCATGATGAAGTGATTTAAATGTTCTGCCTTCTAGCCTTTGACTTTCTCTGAAATACCTCAACAAGGGAAATAAGTTGGAATCAATTTAAACTTTAATTTTTATTCTTAATTATTCTAAAAATTAATGAACTGTTCATCTCAAATTGTGCCTTGAAGCATTTGGATGCAATTAGTCAAATCAATGTATATCAAATGTATAAAAACTAAATATCTTTTCTCGTCCAAATTCGCATTATTACTTTAGGAATCTGTTTTCTTAATTTGTCATTTGTTTATATCGAGAAATTTGCATTTCTGCAAATTGAACGACATTACATAAGGAATGTTTTACAACCAAATGGTTTTCACGACACCACAATACTTATTTTAGTGTGAGAAATGACTTTGGAACGGAAGTTCTGCATTTATTATTACTCTTATTTTGTTTATTGTGTGTATATACGTTTTTAAAAAAAGGGACAAGCTAAAAAAAATCTTCATGTCTTCTGGAAGATTTTATTGTCATATGTCCATAGATTGGTTACCAATATGAAGGGAATATTTTGTCTGTATTCTATGTACCATTTTTAAAAAAAACAACTTTTGATCAACTTGGTGTACCCAACCTTGTCAACAAAAAATAAAGAAATTGTAACACAAGCCTTATCAGATCTTGAACTCATGTAACTGTTATTAATTTTTAAAACATTTTTCATCATAAAAAAACAGTTGATAGCAAGCAATTGTCAAATGTGCCTGAAATTTGGAAGCTGCTCCTTTTAGATTTGATAGTATTCCTCTGACCCTTGACCTTATATTCCTTATCCAATGTTTAAAGCCGCCTGCTCTTTCCTGGGACCCCTGTCAGTTTTTGTACTATGCCATATTGTGAATACCACTTATTTGAAATGTTCAATCAAATAAATTCTCTTTCACTCATTTTTATTTTACAATGAAGAAAAATATTTTTTTAAATGGTCATAGAAATATCTGACCAGATTTTTTCCTATAATTATTTTTTTAATTTAAAAAAATCCTGTTGTATTCTAACTGAAGTTATTGGGGAAGAATTATGTCATGTGCATGTGTATTTGAGTGACACAAGAGATTTTGTGCTAGTTGAGAGGATGTCGAAGATGAACTTTGTGGATGCCCAATTCCCATGCATGTCAAGAACCGTCTCTTTATCAATGGAGGCCATTTCTGAAATCATTCTGATTCTGAGTTGTTGATCATTTCAAATGATTTGTTTGTTTTTCAATATTCTCCCTGGTTCTCGACTTGTATAGGCATCCATAATGTTTGTCATCTTCGACATTCCCCAAATCTCTTGTGCCACTCAAACATACGTATACATGACATGCATTCTTCCCCATAAACTTCAGTTAGCATACAAAAAGATTTGGTAGCCGTTTTGTTTAATTTCACAAAAAATCTCAAATTGATACATTGCTCGATTTTTAAAATGGCCATTTTTATGACACGTCAGAAAAACATGTCTACTTCAAGCGATGCGTAACAGCGAACTGAAAACGAGAGTGGATTGAAACTTTCAGATTGTTTATGTTTGCTCATTGGTCAATGTATATCATGTGGTTCACATATATACTGCCCAGTCTTGTTATTTAATAGCCATGATGCTAAGTATATTCACAATATGAAATATAGTGAAAAACTGACTCTTTTTTTAGTAGCTGTGTGTTAGTCAACCTTTTTATTATTTTCCAAATGTTTTCCTCAATAAACCCTTGTATATTTTCTTTCATGCACGTATATTCCAACTAATTTTCATGAATGTTCCATCATTTCATTAAGAAAAATTGTCTTTGCTTTGCTTTTCCCATTGTTGTATGTGCACGTAATAAAAGTTTACAACCTAAAGTGTGTGTTGTGTTCATTCCTCAGCTTCTGCTCATTTATGTAGGTATTTATGCTTACCATATTTCTGTGTGTGTATGTGTCTATAAAATGAATATATTTTTGTAAATGTGATTGCATGCATATATATACATATACACACACACACCTATGAGTGCAAAAGCCCAGTTTTTTCTTTGCTTACCATATGTACATATTTGTGTGTGTGTATATGTGTCTATACACATGAACATATTTTTTGTGAATGTGATTGCATGCGTATGTGTGTGTGTGTGTGTGTATATATATATATATATATATATATATATCATCAGCCGTCATGTCCACTGCTGGACAAAGGTCTTTCCCATCTCCTTCCATGACGACGTCTTACCAGCAAACTTTTCTATCTCATCCCTCCATCTTGTGTCTGGTCTATATGATAATAGAAAAGACAGTGTGGCGACCAGGTTTTAGAAAATAATCCTTTATTTCCATGACAGGTTTCGGCTATAAGCCTTTCTCAAAACTGAAATTAAATGAAAATACAAGTTGGGAATGGATAGAGAGGAAAGTCGGGTGGTGGGTGGAAGTAGATTTTATCTGTAAAGGGGGACATCTCTGTGTTGGAGGTCATGGCTGGTGTTATCAGTGAGAGGTAGTAGTTTGGTGAATGTGGATGTATGTTCATTGTTTGCGGCTGGTTGGTTTGGTTGGACATGGGGGTGTATGTGTGTTAGTGTATCCTGTGTGTTTGTTATCGTTGTTTTGTGTATAAGTGTTGTATGTGTGTATAGGTACGTTCAAAGGTTTTTGGTAATGTATATATATTTTAGATGCATGTGTTATTTATAGAAACTGGATGTTTTGGTGAGTGTTTTAGGGGATCATGTGTGTTTGTTGTGTATATATATGTGTGAAAGCCCAGTTTTGTTACTTTGCATTGTCATTTGTCAAATTACCTCCCTTCCTATTCATCACTCCAGCTGTCCCTAAACTTCACCATTTTTCAATTCCCCCTCCTTTTTTTAGGTGAGTATACTCCATATTGAAAATTTTCCCTTGGAGAATATTTCTTTCTTAGAGCCCCGTTTCTCATTAATTTTTGGTGTTACAAAACAAAAAAAAAATGCCCGTTATAACATCTTTTATTTTTGTTCATAATGTGAATTCGAACAAAACTTTGTTAATGTTTTGGTTAAAGTTTTGATAAATATCGGTTCAATGTGTCATTTTCAGCTAGAATTAAACCCTGACTTACGACAAAAATATTGTATACATTTGTCAATTGCTTCTATGGCTGTAAATTACTTTTAATGTTAAGCATTGACCATTATGGCTGTTTACAGTCACAGGTTGAGAAACAATCTTTTGTGTGTGTGTGTAATATAT
>VCCN01004110.1:2896187-2909351 GCA_006491835.1 Architeuthis dux | reverse complement strand
TCATATATATATATATATATATATGCATGCATGCACACACATATATATGTATGTGTAGATTTGTATATATGCATGAGTATATTTCTGTATATATGCTGAGATATATGTGTATATCTATTTGCATTTAAATAATATACTAGCAGAAGTACCCGGCATTGTCTGGGTTTCTAAATATCTAAAATGAATACAATCACATGAGTTTACTATAGTTTGTATCAATTGCTTTAAAAAGAAGCTGACGATCTTCGCTTGGTCCGGGAATGTTGACTCTATCATAACTGCTGCCTCCAAGCAATTAAGAACCGTCATAAAAATTCACAAAAATATAAACCTAAATAAACAAATATAAGACCTAAATTGAAATTCTATTCTTACAATTATTTTTAATTTTCTAGGGAAAAAATCCATTTTTTTTCTTCAAAATACTGTACAAATTGCATAATTACTGTACGTGAATTCTTTTTAATCAAGAAATTTTTCCATTTTCTGCTATTTTTTAGAAATAAATAAATGTTTGCATACAATACATAGATGCCTACAATAAGGGCACTTCTTTTTGCATTTTGGCTTGATATAGCAGTTTTGACCTGTGAACTCAAAGGTTAACACTACCTATCCCATGTTCATCCTAGGGTCAAGTAATGCTTATAGACTAATTTTCGGCCCCCAGGGTCCAACCATTTGGCCGGCTTTAAGAAGCATACAACCGACCAAGCAAACAATTGCCAGCTTCATATTAATAGATAATATAATGTATAAATGGAGGTGTGATTAGTGTAGCGATAATGGTGTGGACAATTGAATCGGTGATCTGAGTTCAAATTCCGGTCAAGACTGTTTATGTTCACTTTGTACTAATGCCCTTGGGAAAGGCATGAATCTATCTCTTCTCCCCACCAGCTATGGGTATAATGGGCTGATCACCTAGCGAGAAGATGACAATAGATGGGGGAAAAGACTAACCGACTGGTGTCCATGAGATAGTAAACGAAGTAGGAAAAGACCAAACACAAGATGGAGGGATGAGATAGAAAAGTTTGCCGGTAAGACTTGACAGAGGCTAGCACAATATAGGTCGTCATGGAAGGAGATGAGAAAGGCCTTTGTCTAGCAGTGGACTTATAACGGCTGATAATGATATATAATTCAAACACAAACCCTCAGATCAAGTAGGAACGTTTTTTTTCTCCAGACACCTTTGAAAAAGACTGATTTTCTCAGTCAAAACATGTTAGATAATGAATAATTTTTGCAAATTATTTCTAAGTCTCCACATTGTCTTTTCCTTTCATCATTATGTCGGATAAGCCCATATCCGATTGTACACCATATATATTTATATATATACTCACATTTATATATATAGTGTATTTTTTAGGTTAAATCAACAATGAAATTTAAATTTAAAATTATTTGAATACATAAAGAAATGTCTGTTGAATGAGATACGAGTTTACAAAAGCCTTATCAGCAATAGAAATGTGTTAGTGGAAATAGTCTTGAGGCAAGTAACTAAAATATTATTCTTGTGGTTCTCATGTTTTGCATTTTCTGTTATTCAGAATAACTTATTTCTACAATTTATTTCTTATTGATAGACTTGAAAGCCTCTGCCATCCTTTGTAATAGGAGTTCTTTTCTGCCACTGTAAGATATGATAAAAAGATACTCGTACTTTCTTGTTCATAATAATCCTTTTATTTTATTTTGTAAGTTTGTAAGGATAACACTCTGACTCCATAAACTCCATCTTCGTCTGCAATCAGGTTTTTGATAACTAGTATAACATATCCAGTATATTATTATTAAATTATTAATTTACTAGCTATTTCAGTGAAAAAAATTCATGGACATATTTGAATTGAAATAAGATGAATTTGGTGGTGAAGAAACAATACATAGATATATTATAGTAGTAGTTGTATTATAACAAATACAAATTATCTATTAGAAATACAATATATATTGTTGAAAATATTTAATTAGAGAGCTCGACATATGAAAAAGTTAATTTTATAATTAACACTATCATTTGAAGATAATATTCCATATTGAAACAAGTTCTTATTGGTAAGCTGATTACACGTGTTTCTTGCACTAACAAAAAGAAAAAATAGCCATTGCTGACCCGACGACTGCTAAGCAAGAAACACGCGTAGTCAGCTTGCCAATAAGAACTTGTTTCAATATGGAATACATATATATATATATATTCTATGAAGCTTTTATAACTTCTACTACTAACAATGTTATTAAGTAAAATAAATTTAACTTACTTTTCAGAGCATCGAAGTGACCATGTGTTCGTTGTTGCAGTCAGTGATTTAAGCCTCACTCATTTCCCTATCCATTTCCCCATTTATCTCTTTCTAAATTTCTTATGTTCAGTTTCCTGGTTTAGAGAAAGAAGTAATTTTAACTGCTACTGGAAGAAAGGTACACAGAAAGGCAATATTTTATACACTGAAATAACTAGTATATTTAACTCGAAAGATCCTCTGTATGGGGATCGAACCCGCGTTCGTTTTCTTTAGTCACATTTATGATTTAGGCCGCTCATTTAGCAGTCACTCACAATGGTGCCGGACAAATATAGGCTCTCAACTAATAAATGTCATTATAATTATCATATTCTGTCGGATATAAGATTATCCATCATTTGATTTCATATATATACACACACACACAAACATATGTGCACCGTTATTTATTGAACTCTTCCAAATTAACCTCGAGAGAGAAAAAGAGAGAGAGAGAGAGAGAGAGAGAGAGAGAGTGTGTGATTGATCCTCCATCATACTTTGCTCAGTAAAGTACGCAGTGCAGTAATTATTTTCCTGACTCAATGTTGGTAGGTCAGTCCATGTTGGAAATGTCAAATCTTTATTGTGGTTCATGCCAATAACGAGCTGACCACTATCTGAATTGCAACAGGATGTGTGTAGGTAATTTTATTTATTGATATACATGCTCTTACAGTGTACAGTACTAAGTGGTTACTGTCACTCTCTGGATCGTATGATTTTGCGTTGTTGCAATAAAGTTTCTTAAAGATGTCATGGGCGTTAATCATATATATCTTACCCGGTGCCTTGATACTTTTCGGTCACATGAGATCAGTGGTTTTCAGTGGTTTTCAAACATGTTGGATGACAGCACACTAAGAAATATATTAGCGACACACCAACTGTAAAAATTAAACAAAAACATTTCAGCAAACAATGAATTAGACAAAAACATTTCAGCAAACAATGAATTAGACAAAAACATTTAAGCAAACAATGAATTAGACAAAAGCATTTCACTAAACAATGAATTTGACATAAACATTTTACTAAACAATGAATTAGACAAAAACATTTCACTAAACAATGAATTAAACTTTTATATCAACATAATATAGGTACTCATCACCCCTTTTTTCCTTTCATCTGTCGCTAAAAATGTTGAGATCTCTTAAAATCTAGAGAAGAAAAAAAACCATTTGATTCGTAACTCTGTGGCGGAAGCCGGTCGGACATAATACTCATATTGGACATGTTCAAGGCTCGAAATACGTTTCCTGTATTTGGAAAAATTACGCAGCACACATGGGTGATAGTTGCGGCACACAGGTTGAGAACCACTGCATTAAATGTTGGTAAAGTGTTTGCTATATGAATTATCATAAAACTCCATGACCACAAATTTTGGCTGATAATGAATATTGGCACAACCACAGAGTATCTGCTCAGTGATGTATTGATATTTAAGCAGAATATATAACTATACTGTGTATATACGCAAACATATTAGAGGGAGGGTGTGTGGTATTGATTTTCATTTTTAAATCTTATCCCTCTTCACAACAGTGGATAATCTATTCCCATAATAATCTGAATACTCAATCATTCATTCTTTTTCTCCTCCCATTTTGCTTAATACTTTTTCAATAATTCACAATATTCCCACCAATGTTTTTCTGTGTTTTTCTTTTTTTTCTTTTGAGGAAAGACCGCAACAATAATTCCAAAGCTGTTATCCTCATTGCAAGGATTGGGCAGTGCAATTCACTGTGAGAAAAATTACTGCTGCCCTTGTCTCTGTTATGTTTGATACTTGTGTCTAGTTCTTCTTTTGTGTGTGTTTTGTCTCTCCTATTCAGATTCTCTGCAAGCCTTATTTTGTATTTGGGCTTTTTTTTTTCCTATAACATGTGTAAAATGTATTGATACATATCAATAGTTTGTTTTTTTAATGAATAGAAGATTATTTGAAGGAAAGTTCAGTTATGCTTTCAATTTTTGTGTTGCTTTTGAAGGAGAACATGTCTATCTACACTCACACACCAGTGTGTCTCTCTATATATATCATTATCATCAGCCGTTATAAGTCCACTGCAGGACAAAGGCCTTTCCCATCTTTCATGATGATCTATTTTGTGCTAATCTCTGCCATGTCTTACCAGCAAATGTTTCTATCTTGTCCCTCCATCTTGTGTCTGGTCTTTTCCTACTGTGTTTACTGTCCCATGGGCACCAATCGGTTAGTCTTTCCCCCCCATCTATTGTCATCTCTTCTTGTTAGGTTGCCAGCCCATCTCCATTTTTGCTGCTTAATTATTTGTATAATATCTTTCACTCTGGTCTTCTGTCTGATCCATGTTGATCCTTTTCTATCTCTTAGAGTTATCCCGAGCATTGCTCTTTCCATGGATCTTTGTGCTATTCTAAGTTGGTTTTCAGCTCGTTTGGTTAATTTCCATGTTTCGCATCCATAAGTCATGGCTGGTATTATGCAGCCGTTGTATACTTTACGCTGTAACCAGGTGCTCTTCAAAATGTCTCTGTTCATACTAAATGCTTTCCAACCTATCATTATGCATCGCTTTATTTCACAGTCGTGGTCTTTCTAACTTTATTACCTGTCTTAGGTAGATGTATTCATCAACCTCTTCTAAAGTCTCTCCTTCTATCTTTATAGTCTTTTTGGGGCCTCCCCTCTCTCCCAACGAAATGTAAAATTATACCCCTTATTAAATATTGATTAAAGGGAAACGTGGAAATTAATTAAATCTGACATTAATATTAAAAGAAACGCAATTACTTGAGAAGAAAATTTGAAGTTATTAGACGACATGAAGATTGTGCCAGCATTGTGAAAATTGGACACGATCTGGGCTACAATGAGTCAAATGTAGCTTAATTTTAAGTAAGGAACACAAATCTAAAGAACAAGGTGAAGTTGGATCAGTTTCTCTAAGCAGACAATTACTCAAAACAGAAGTCATTAATGATTTAAATCGAATGGCTACTTACAGCATTATATGCAGCTAAAAGTTGTTTGTAAAACACATTTTTATAAGTCTCGAGGAATGATCTGAAAAGACAGTGATTCATTATAATTATTCCCACTGATTCTGTTAATTGCTTAGTGCGAATTCATTTTACATGAGTAAAAATTGGGAAGAATCAATCGAGCAAAGTGTATATGCAACAATTTGCTGATTTACTTTGCAGTTCATCAATGCAGCAAATTAAACCACGAGAAAGTATTTTGTAAATTTTAAGAATTTTATAACTGAACTGTTCATTAATAAAAGCAAAAATGGATAGAATCACTGATGGAAGACAATACAAAGAATGTGATAACATGAATGAATAATTAATTTTAAAAAATAAAATCCTCTATCATCTTTATTTGAAACTAGACTTTCTCTCTTTCTTGTTGAGTTTGTACTAACAAACATCTGCCATTTCTGGAAAGGAACCATATATTGTCCAATCTGCCTAACTTCCAACGCCACCTTATATCTTCCAATCTGCCTAACTTCCAAAGCCACTTTCTATCTTCCAATCTGCCTAACTCCCAATGCCACCTTGTAATTTCCAATCTGCCTAACTCCCAAAGCCACTTTGTATCTCCCAATCTGCCTAACTTCCAAAGTCACCATATATCTTCCAATCTGCCTAACTTCCAAAGCCACCATATATCGTCCAATCTGCCTAACTTCCAAAGCCACCTTATATCTTCCAATCTGCCTAACTTCCAAAGCCACCATATATCGTCCAATCTGCCTAACTTCCAAAGTCACCATATATCGTCCAATCTGCCTAACTTCCAAAGTCACCATATATCTTCCAATCTGCCTAACTTCCAAAGCCACCTTATATCTTCCAATCTGCCAAAATTCCAAAGCCACCTTGTATCTTCCAATCTGCCTAACTTCCGAAGCCACCAGAGACATCAAGTGTAAAAGTGTACCAAAGAAAATAAGTGTTCTGTATTGATTTACAAGGACTCAGTAAAATCTGGCACAAGGAACTCCCAAGCAGTGGATTGTAAGACTAGTTTGCAAACTATTGCACTGAATTAAACATCAAATGAATATACTATAAGATTATTCTTATAGTAAAGGGCCTCTTTAAGAAGAAATGTAAATTATCCTTCTTTTCTTTCTTTTTTACTATTATTATACATGATATTCTGCTACTGAATCAATGTGCTTTGTAATAACTCTTCTCTGTGTGTGAATTAAAGATTGCTTGATATTTGGTGAAAGGCGAGATGAAAGATTGCTTTAGCAGCAATAGATCCAGAATTTTAAAAGCAGGGAAACATCTGATCATTTGTAACAGAAATGCAGGACTACTACAATGAAAATCTCATTGCTTTACTGAGTGATTTCACAGTCTTTTCCCAACTACAGAATCTCTTTGAAAAGTGTCGAGGAAAACTCAGGAAATCTGAAATAAATTTAGTTTAGGAGAATTGTCAGATACATTGGAAACCTGAACCTGGCTCTAATTTGCTAAATGGATTTAGCAAAATTTTGACTGTAGGTCATTTTTTACTTTGTCTTGTATCTTTAAAATACCATTTTCTTTTACTTTTTCCAAAGAAAAATCTATTGAGAGACCTTTATCAGAAGACAGTCAATAGTTGAATCATTAAAAACTTCATTGAAATTATCCATACAAAAACTTCTTTTCAGAACAAATATAAAAGCAAAAAAAAACTATACATATGAATTTTTAGTATCAAAAAACTTTCAAGAATCTGAACAAAATCACTTAATTCCCTTTTGCTTATTTTTTTAATCACAAAAAAATCATATTTTGAATTTCCACTGTTAAAACTATTTTTTAAATATTTATTTTCAATAAGTCTAAAGAACATTAATTTTTGCTTAGTTTCCACTAATATGTTTTAAGAAACTAAGTTATGACAAAAAAATTAATCTAGTTTATTTTCAGATAAGCAAGTTAGGTAATCCTTGCTGACTATAACATGTTAGGAAATGAATAAGATTTATAAGAATGTGTACGTTTGGGTTAATTAATGCTCAGAAATTGTAGACTGCCTTTTAGTGCCATTTGACAGCACTATTCTCTTGAATGATAATATATTGATTTGTGTATGCTGAATCCAAAAGAGAAACATTGGTAAATGCGGCACCATCTAGAGAGGCATTAATCCAAACGTATTCTGGAAAGTGCCAGACAATATGTGTCAATGAAAATTTCATGGAGATGCCACATCTATTTTATTCTTTATTTCATGTGTGCGTGTGTGTGTGTGGAATGTGAATAGATCAGTGTTCACTTGTGACACATGTTGGCATCAAACCAATTGCTGAAGAATCCTTTTCTTTTTTCCCCCCAAAGAAATAATCTAAGCTCTACCAGCAGACTGCTGACTGGAACTTTTATTCTCAATGTTTAATTCTATCAATCATACGAAATAAGGACAATTGGGTTTTCAGTTCAATGAAGCTGGAGTTTCACTCTAGCTTGCTTATTTGGATGTTGTAAGAAGACCACAATAAACAGACAGTTGATGACATTTCTTCATTTGTTATTTAAACTCTTAGATGATATAATCGCAGAGAATCTTTTGTGTCTTCAACACTGTTGAGCAATCATTTGAAAATAGAAGCTCAAACCAACAGCTCCCAGGAAACTTTGATAGTTCATTTCATTTCTTTTGTGTCTTCAATACTGTTGAGCACCCATTTGAAAATAGAAGCTCAAACCAACTGATCCCAAGAAACTTAGATAATTCATATTTCATTTCTTGTCGCTCGCAGCCAGGCCAGTCAATGGTTCAGATGGGGAAGGGGGTGGGCCTTTGCCTTGCCTTATTAAGCATAGTATAGAGATCGGTCTCCTCCTCTACATGATCCCCAGCTGCTTACGGCACCTGATATAAACAGTCACCCATCTAGGTACTGACCAAGCTCGACGTTGCTTAAATTCGGTGATCGTACAAGAACTGTTGAACTCGGTTGGTCAGTCTTGTAGACAGATTCCTCAGCAAATCCTAGAAGTACCACCCATAGGATCAAATTTCATGCAATTAAGCACCCTGCAAGGTAAAAGGGAGTTTAGCCTCATCAGTTTTCTTGTAAGTCAGATAAGTAAACTTAAGTACATCAATAAGTCTAATGATGAAAAAATAGCATTTATTTTACTTAACAAATATTTATTTTTCAACATAATCTCCTACCTTGTCAATGCACTTAACTCAATGCTTCTACACTAATCACATAGATAAATGGATATAGTGAACATTATACAGTGAAAATTTCCAATCAAATTCAGCTAATAGCTATATGTCAGGCTAGAGACTTATTGATCCACCCTTGTATACATACACTTACGCATTAAATATTAAGATTAAAAACATGACTTATTGAATGTATGATTAATTCATATTGATATATCACACAGCACCAGACTAATGAATAATTTATCCCACCATTAAGCAACATATGTCTTTTATGTAATAATTCATTTTAAAGTTATGTATGGGCGGAGGCATAGTTACATCTGTGTATATAGCTCTGCTAAAAATGGACTGATCCGGTTGGCATATAAATGACCACCTTTGTTCTGTTGCCATTTTTCCTAGAGAAAAAGGTTGGCAAAGTAGGACAACTTAACCATCAAAAATGGATTGCATCATAAGGACCGATTTGACTGATCACTGCTAAAGAGGCTAACATTTTTTTAAACTTTCATACTAAGCTGGCATGGCAATGAGTTTTTTAGTTTTAGTAAAAAAAGATTATTTTGTTTTATTTTTTTTATTAAATCAAGTATTGTAAACCATCTTTTGGGCTGAATTTAAAAAAAAAAAAAAACAAACATTTTTCCTACTCATTGAGGGGAGTGTGTGTGCAAAATTTCAAATCTACTATGAACGGTTAGGGCTGGGTGATGTCAGGATACATAGATACATATGTTTAAATGTTGAGTTTTGACTGATGCTAATAAGAGGAAAAGGGATGTGGTCATAATGAAAATATAGAAAAGTGGAAAATTATGGTATTAAAAATATATGGGATGCTGTTTTGTGTGTATATTACCATACTGTGGTAGTAATTTTGTTAATGGCCTGCTTGTTGTGTGTGTGTGCGTAATGACTAAACACGTGAATAACCTAAACCCAGCAACAGTATTTAAACCAGTGTTGTGGATAGCGTTGATTAATAAATAATGTTATGTATAGTAGTAAAAACAGTATCCGTGTGCACTCAAATATTTAAATCAAAGATATCGGCTACATTGCAAAAAAGTCACTTAGTAATGAGTCAACTTTTAATAAAGACGCTAGTATAGAAAAAAAAGGTGCTTTGTTATTCAAATTAGAACAAAGTTGATCTCTGTTGTTGTTCTCTCTCTAATACTTGTCATTTAGTATACACTAATGGTCAGTTTTACATCTCATGTTATCAACATCGTTATGATTATATAAGAGAAAAAAATCTCTGCCTCAGCACATCAATACAAGGCAGCATTAGCACTGTCCACCTACTAGGTACTAAATATACACAATTCCTTTCTTTTTCTAATGAATCAGTCGTAGGGAAAGGGTTGGCCTGGAAAGACATTAAATGAACTGTTGTCGGTGTGAAAATAGCACTAATGAATACCTCGATGACGGCACTGACCATTAACGGAATCGTCTGTGGCTGCAAATAATCAGCATTCAGCTTCTTTGGCATTCTCCCTAAAAGACAATGTCATGGCACCTTACTGATTGTTGTTTATCCTGGACTAGTTATCCTCAATGTCCATTATTCATGTCTTTCCTATCTGTCTGCTGCCAGGCCTATAAATCCAACTTTGGTCTTATTAATAGCACTAGTCTTGTGAATTGTATGCCAGTTTGAGTATATAGAGATTTCTCCTGACAATGGTTTCTTTTGATGCCTGCTGATTTGCATTTTATCTTTGAATATTTCATTATTCGCAGGTATCTTTGCTACAGCCAAATTACCTTAGATTCTTGTGATTACCGAAATTAAGCAACTGGTCAGTACCTAGATGGTTAACAGTCTGGGAATACCAGGTGTCATAACCAGGTGGGGAGGCGTCCCCTGCAGCCATACTGATCTCCTCTCTTGAGTACTTATTTCCTTTGGAAGCCTTCAGCGTGGTCAAGAGGGAGGAAAGTGGAACTTGGTCACAACCCTTCCTCCATACTAAGCCCCCAGGCATAGCAGCTCAAGTCTTGAAGCTGTTAAGAGCATCTGACGACGAAAACAGCCATGCGTACAGGTATCTTTATTCTGACCGTCGATGCTGATATTTCTATAGGATTTTTGCTGGCATTTATACTGCGTTTATCCGAAGCTTACCATGTTTTATAACGCAAAGATAATTCACTCAACGACAGATAATGATTTGCTTTGAACCACATGGTGCTGTGTTGAAAATATTTCCATGTTGGTTTTGCCTTTTAGTATGTTCTTATTCATAGAATTACCAATGATACCAGTGGTTCTCATACTTTATTGTATGACAGCATACTTAGAAACATGTCTGGTTAGTCACGTGACCAATGTATTTTGGTAGCATGCTGGGGGTGATCAACTAAAAAATTGGAAAAAGGAGTTATCGATGATTAATTTACTTCTCTCGCCTTTTGTTGGGTGGTGATCACTAAAAAGAGTCTGAATTTTAAAAAAAAACAAGTGTGAACGCAGACGGACACACATTAGAGACCACTTTAGCATAAACTTACATTGTAAAATGACCCCCCTTCCCTCGCCCAAATGACTTATGGGAGGGGTAAAAAAAACCAACAAAAACACGTTTTTCAAGATGTAATATTCATGTCTTTCCATGAATAAAACTATACTAACATTTCCAGCACTCTAGCTCCATACATAGATAGCCAGCCAGCCAGACCAACTTAAAAACTGAAGAAACCTATGTTGACAGTTTCTAAGATATTTGACTTAGCACACCAACTATAAAAATGAAATGAATTTATATAAAAACATTTCAGTAGTCGATGAACAAAACTTTTATATCAGCATAGTGTTATAAGCACTCATCACTCGTTTTTCCTTCCATCTGTTTGCTAAACAGATTGAAATCTCACAAAATCAATGAGTCACAGGGTTGTCTAGTTGGTTATAAAACTTCAATTTTATTGGTGTCTCTGGTTGATGTAGAAAAACAAAAAAAGAAAATCTTATATTTTGTGGTTTACAGTTATCTGCAGCCTTTCGTGTGTGCAATTTTAAATGTTAAAGATAGCAATAGTGTACAAAGTTTAAAAAATAATTTAGATAATTTAAAAAATTATGGAAAAAAACATGAGATTACAAGGGCATTTTTGAATCTGTCAGATGAGATTCTCAAGAGAGTCTGATCTGTGAATTGTGCTAAATTGTAGATGTTGTTTGTATTTAGGTACATTTGAATATGTTTTTATGAATTGTGTATTTGTTTTGAAGTTGATAAGTAAATATTGTGTATAGTTTGGAGATGCCCAAAGAGGCTTAATGAAATAATAAAATTCTACTGAAACTTATGTTTGGGAAATGCGGTGTGCAGACAAAAATCATTGCAAAGATAATCTATATCTATTTCTTTGTCTGAGATAGTAAAAGCTTACACTATTGACCTAACAGATTTGTTTACTAAAACACACAAACTATTTCCGTTAATTAGTGTTTAAAAAAGAATTATAACCAAACTATATTTTGTTCCTTTTTAGTGGTTTTTCTATCAAATCTTACACAGTTTTCTTTTGTAAGCACTGAACCAATATTAGGTGCAGAGTGGCCAAATGGTTAACAGCAAGGAGAATGGGATTGGCAAGCTGAGTTCAAAGCCAGGCTGAGACAGTTTGTATTCACTTTGCACTAATGCCCTTTGGAAAGGCATGAATCCATCTCTTCTCTCCTCATCTATGGGTAAATAGTAGGGCAGATTGGGCTCTTTAGCCATGGTTGGAAACCAGTTCAGGAGATGGACAACTCTGATTCCAAAACAACCTGAAGAGGGATGGACCCCATCAGGCTATCTCACCCTTGACACACCTATTATGAAATCATCTGTGGTGCTGCAATGACCCTGCCCTGGGTTATATGATAAGTATAGGTAAAGGAACAAACAAAATTGTCAAAATAGGTTTCTTCAGTTTTTGAGTTGGTCGGGCTGGCTGGCTATGTATGTATCAGGCATACAGGCCGCACCATTGGAGCTAGAGGGCTGAAAATTTCAACATTTACTCCTTATTAAGTCTAGAAAATTTTTTTTTTGTCTTTTAATATTACCCCCTAAATAGGTTTTTAGCGGGGGTTCAATTTACAATGTAGGTTTATGCTAAATTGATCCCTGATTTGTGTCCACTTGGTTTTTTGGAAAATTCAGACTTTTTTAGTGATCAAAAGGCAAGTGAAGTAACTTATTCATTGATCACCCCCTTTTCCAATTTTTTACTTGATCACTCCCAACATGGCATGCTGCCAAAAGACATAGGTTGTATGGCAGTTTCTATTGAGTGACTAACCCGACCTGTTGCTTTAGTATTTGTTTCAGTTTCATCCTTTTATTTCCAAGTTGAAAAGGTTTGGTTGAAGAAGTCTCCTTGTTCAGAGCCTTTAGCCATGTCACTGAAATATATTATTGATACATTCAAGAGTGTAAAAAGGTTTTACTAAGCCAATCACAATTAGCCATGATATATGAGACTATTTTATTGATGAACAGATTCTGCTTCTTATCGTAAACGAGGTATTACTTTTGTTATACGAGTCAGTCATCAATTTTATCAGGATGAGAATAACTCTTCCTTCAATAACCAATAATTCTTCAATTTAAAAGTCCATTACTCATGATATACTTGAAAAAGTGGTTATTTTAATAATGATATATATATATA
>VCCN01004110.1:2851554-2867052 GCA_006491835.1 Architeuthis dux | reverse complement strand
GCCCTTGTGTATCTGTAAGATAAATTTCATAGATATGTAAGACTTGTCGTTTTAGTTCAGTTTGTAAGAGACGAGCCTACCAATCAGTTGGTTGTGGTTTAAAATCACTGTATGGGAATGTTAATTTTTACTCCTCTAAATTTGGTGAAGATTGTTGTTGTTCTTGTTACGGTAGAAAAACAAAGTCAACTCCAGACTTGGACTGGAGTTTGACAACCACAGATAAATGGAATCTAATTTTCCTGGAACGATCGCCAAAGTCTGTTTCACATTAAAAGACGAGACAGACGACAATGAGATTCAATTGATTCACAAGTAACTCTTCGACATCAAAGCACAATAATTCAATAAACAATTCTGTAGATACTAATTATCAATATAGCCATTGTCATTAAGTATTTGATTAAGGTAGCTTTGACAAAAAGACACATTCATTCAACACTCATTTGAGAATTAATCACTTGCCATGGCTTGGGAGATTAGCTTCCTACCACTCTCCAACATTCATTTTATTTGAATTCACTCAGAGTATGAAGAAACTTATTGGATAAATGTGTGCCTTCAATGGATTAAATTATTCATTATCTACAGGTAATTTGTGATATAAAATTTAAAATTTAAAATAAAGTTATAAAAAAGTTTTAATCAGAGACTTAAGGTGAATTTTCAAATAATACAGAAAAATATTTCTTTGGATGATTTGATGCTAAACATTTTGTATTTAATCACTTGTGGTTTGGTCTATGTCTACAGGATTCCATTGAGTATTGTTGAGGTCAACAAGCCTTACATCCCCTTATATAATATGCCACGTCTATGTCTATATTTTTTGTATGTAACATTTGTCAAGTGAAATAACTATTAAATGCTAATTATAGAGCAGTCGTCTCCCATTTTTTCTTTGTTTTTTTTTGCCAACGCGTAAAAAAACCGGGTACATTTGCAACAGCAAAATTATTTAAATACAGCCGTCATTTTTTGACAGCATCGGTAAACTGGTGTGGATATAAAATAAAAACTAGCATTCCAAGGGAAATTATGAATCATCGCCACACATATATGCTGTGTTGGGGATGATCAATTAAAAAGTTGGGTTGTGATCACTAAAAAATGTCTGAATTTTCAAAAAACAGGCACAAACTAATGACCAATTTAGCATAAGTTTACATTGAAAATTGAACCCCCCACTAGAACCCTATTTTGGAGGGGAATTTTCCCAAAACTAAAATAAGCATTTTATCTAATCATTGAGGGGAGTGTGTGTACAAAATTTCAAGTTTCTACTATGAACAGTTAGGGCTGGGCGAAGTCCGGATACATAGATAGATAGATACATATAAATGTGTGAACACATGAATAACCTAAACCTTTGGTAGTGGTGATTAATACAGGCCTCCCCCGTTATAATGTGGTTTGTTATAGCACGGTTTGCTTTATAACTTGGCTGGATGGTGGACCCCAAAATATTGATCTAGCTCCAAAATAGCTGAATCTAGCTCCAAAATAGCTAGATCTAGCTCCAAAATAGTTAAATTGATAACAGCTCGGTTATAATGTGGCTGACTTTCTTGGACCCCAACACCCACATTATAACGGGGGATGCCTATAGCACTTATTACAGACATCATTCATAAAGTTACACAGTAACAAAATCTGATGAACAAATATTTCCAAAAGAAATTTAGTGAATAAGAAAGACAGATAAAACAAATTTAAGTCGATTGATTCTGGTTTGTGTACCGATCTCTAAAATGCAGACATTGTGGAAAAAAGGAATGGGTTAATTTGGTTTCTATTAAACAAGTTGTATTATGTCTAGGATTGGTTGTAGAAGAAAAATTCTTTTTTTTAGGATTTATACATTGTAATTATTGTATGTGGTTTAGTTGGAATATTTTCCTTGTCCTTGTTTTTCATCTTTTTCACAATGTTTTGGCCATGTACCCTCCAGCCGAACTATCTGTACATTGTAGTTGACTCATAAGTTTAGTACTTTCCCCATTCTTTTCGTAAATGGTCAGAGGCTTTCTTGTAATTAATATTGTTTCATTATTTTCCCCTGATTCCAATGCTTAGTACAGTGCTAACTATTTTTTCAAATACTTTTCTTGAATTTTGAAATTAGATTTTTTTTAATATAACTTTTTGCTTCAAATAAAAACTAAAAAAAAAATGCTTTTCATAAAGGACATGAAATTTCTTTGTTTTAAAAAGTTAATGGAATTGTTCTTGGTTTCTTTCTATTGGGGACGGGGGTGTTAGGAATGATATTAATTTTCAACACCCTAAAAAGTTGCCACTTAATAGTAAGATCATAATAATAACGCAAAAAAGTTGGTTGCAGTGGTCCTATATGTCCCCAAATGTTCTTAACCAGGCCAAGTTCAAAATGGCGGATTTTGAGATCTGACTCCATAGGCCAAAATCTTTATATCTCAGAGTATGGACATGTTATATATCATTAGAAAGCTCTTTCAATGCTGATTAATATTCACATATGAACCATAGTCATAGAATCAACAGAATTTGAGTTATTTGTTGTCAATGGTCAACCAAAATCCAATCCGCCATTTTGAATTTGGCACTGTTGGAGACCTATAGGGCCACTTTTTCACCAACATTTTTCATTGTTATTGTGCTCTTACTATTAAGTGCAACTTTTAGGTGTGTTGGAATTTTTCTCAAATAAAATTTCCAATTTCTATGTTCGTTGGATAAACATGAGCTTAAATGAAATTCTGAAATTATGGAGAAAAAACACAAAATCAAGAATAATCCTCTACTATCATATTCTGTTGGATATAAATTATCCATTCATTGAATACTTCATACTGTCAGCATAGGAAACAACATATATATATTTGTGCCAATGATCATGGAATAGAGAGATGAACAATATGTGCATTCAGGACTCCTTACCATTAGGGTGTTGTTAGCACAGTGGTAAGAGCAGAGTTTGTGTATAAGGCTGCTTCCAAGGTGAACGTGGGTTCGATCGCCTCATGGAGCTCATTTCTTTATTTATTTACATGTTTTAACCGCTCATTTCACAAACCAAATAAAATCGGTGCCGAGCAAATATATGTTCCTTATAAAAAATGTCTTTATAATTATCATATTAGGTGTGTGCAAAAGTTCCAAGTGCTATTTTTGGAAAACTAGAGACTGAATACACAGTTGGCAACCGTTTTTTCTCTAGAAAGTTTTGCACACAACTACTAAAAGTACTCCCTTCAAATCTTTCATTCCATGAAGAGTTATTGAATAACTCCTTGGAGGAATAACAAACAAGGATCTTCATGAACCCTAAAAGGACTTTGAAAGTAAATGTCAGTATGGAATAACTTCCTTAGGGAAAATTACCAGAATCAGATTTGGCTTCAACCTAACTTCTTTGATGTGCAGTCACATGGAATGTTGAAAGAAACCAAAAACAGTCCACTGCCATAATTGCATTTTCTTCAGAGGCCTGGCACTAATATCATCAAGAAGTAATCTCATATAAAATGGTGTGGGCAGATTTAGGGATGGTGCATACCAGGGAAACAACAAGGGCTTTCCAGAATTCTAATCTGGCTGAATATCTACATTTCAAGCATCAAACAAAAATGCTTGCTTTATTCCCTTTGAAAAACAAGAATCATTTTTTCACTTTATAAATTTTTATGACTACTTTTTTTACCTTCCTCTTAAATTTTATTAGTTGCTTTTTATCGTAACCTTTGCTCAGACCGATTACCCTTCGGCAGTGAGCAAATAGCGTTGATCGGAAAATAAAGAATAAAGCGGGACTCAAACCCACATCCCCATGACAGAGAAAGCATCTTTTAGCCCAGTCTGCTTTACCAATTACGCTACTGTGCCTTAACTGAGAGCAGGAGCTTGAAATAACACATTTAAACCTATCCTTCTTTCCAGTCGTTTGTTTATGTTTCTGGTAGTTACAATATTTAATACATTTTCTCCGTTTTGTGAAATCTTTGTGAAGTTCTGTCAGTTTTTATTTTTTATTGGAAAGCTTACAAATGATCGTGGAATAACAATCGAGGAGTTATGATAAAAAGTTAAGATGAAAGAAATACTAGTCAAAAAATACATTTTCTAGTTTTTTAAAAAGTTTTGTTAGATGAAGTATTATAAATCATTATTATTTAAATTTAAAAAAATAGTCATGAAAATTTAAATAATAATGAATTATAATACTTCATCTAACAAAAATAAAAAACGGAGAAAATGTATTTTTTGACTTGTATTTCTTTCATCTTAACTTCAGTTGCTTTTTATCATAACTCCTAGATTGTCATTCCATGATCATTAGTAAACTTCCCAATGAAAAATAAAAACTCACAGAACTTCACGAGAGAAAACAAAACACAGCAAACAAAACAAACTATCTGGGATATTCCAAACAAAGTCCTGTCCCAAGAAGACAGAAGAAAGACTTTTCTCTGGAATTAGCTTAGAACTGCAGAGATGAATCAACAACAAAATGGAAAGAATTGACAAGGCTTTTAAAATGGTCACAAAGCTCTGTGAGTCAGCAGGAAGACACCAACATCGCATGGTATAAACCACAAACCAGATTGTTAGCAGAACCAACCAACCAACCAACCAACAACAGACACTACACATGACGATACATCACATGAAGGTCAGAGAGTAGACCAGCTGAGACATTTTGGTAAACAAAAAAAACCGATAGTCCAAAAAGATAGTGAATAGTAGACAACCCTGTTACCTGTTGGTTCAAAAAGTAGTCCAATCTGATGTGACCAGAATGAGCATTAAATTTAAAGGCCCAATTGCAGCCGGATCTATAATTAGCAATCAGTTCATTATAGGGATTAGCATGGATGCTGACCCCACACTATTATTAGTAAGTTGCAAATCAACTGCATTTTTCATGCATTCTTTAACTCTTAAATTCATATTAAAATATTTAAATTTCAAATCAAGTGGTATAACTTCTGATCAAAGTTACATCTTTTGGATTTTTAGGTTAATTTTTAAAATTATTTTTTTTATCCAATTTGCAAAAGGGTTCCACTTTAAAAAAATTCTATTTATTGAAAAATTTCACCGTGTTTAGGAGATCATAAGCAGTTCATGAATTTAATAATTAAGTTAGTACAATTTAGGGATACCTTAATTCAATATATACAGCTATAATTCACCTTTTCAGCTAATTTGATAGCATGAACAGCTAAGCTGAATAAAAATTTTAATATTACAATGATACCTCAATGAGGACAATTTGTTTCACAAAATTTCACGTTTGATGAAAATTTGTTAAGTGAATAAATGGGATTTCAGTAATTTGTTCCAAATAAAAATATCAGTCACCTAAAACCTTAATAATAAATAACCTTGTAAATAATATAAAATGTACTAATTACTTTCTAAATAATGTATAAATAGTAATAAACATGTTACAGTTATCCCTTGCCATTTGCGGTTTCGATAATTCACGGTTCATTCTTGAGTAATTTAATGCGAATAATTTGGGGTGTTTTGCAGCATACCGCGAATAACTGCAACACTACACAGTATAAACAAATTGTAAAAATATTTTCTATAGTTTTGAGAAGGGTCATTAATATTCAAATGGTTCTTCGGATGATTGAACCCCCTCTTGTTATTTGTGTTGGCCTTCTTCAGGTGTAAAATCCGAGTGTGATGGGTTAAACAGAAGTTATGTTTAAATGTGGGTAGCCCTTATAGTGCATGACCCGAGTGTTTCTGTGTCTTTGTCCTGTCGGGTTTAAACAAGGAGTTCAATCGTCCGAAGAACCATTTGAAAATTGTAAAAAGTTTAGGAAATCATAAATGCATATATATTTATAATATAGCAACAACCACAGACTTTTGACAAAAAGTGATATGTGGATACAAATATCTGGAGCTTGTATCAATTTTATCGTATAATCTTTGTGTTATTAATAAGAAAAAAGATTTTAGAAAATTATCAACCAAAAATTATTCATGTAAACAAACCCGGAGATAATCATGGTTGTTTACACTTGTGAACCGGTTAGTCGAACGATATTTTAGACGTTAACATTTATTTTCCGATTCACTGTACTGTGGTTTTCGTTAATTAACTGTATATTATTTTTACTGTATGCTTTACTGTATTCATTTATTTATTTGTACATTTATAATTTTGGAATGGTAAAGTGTTTGTTTATCAAAAGGTTTATGGTACAGGATTTATGGGTTTTGGGGAACGAAAGGGTTCGGGGATTCAGCAAAAATTATTCACGGATTTAGCATATTTGTGCCTCTAGTGAATGGCAAGGGATAACTGTACTTAGACTTTTTGGAAATGTCTTTCTTCTTTAGAATTGTTGTAATGATGCTCATAGCCGTGCTGTAATCTCTGCTAAGTTTTGTTGTAGAGATGCCAGATTCACTTTTACGCACAATTTCCTGTTTAATTTGGATTGTAATTGTCTTTCTAGACTTCTTTGGTGGACTGCCCGCAGTAGAAGATCTCTTAGAATACCTGGTTTAATAATTACTACCCCAAAAAATAATGCACAATAACGCAATAGTTTACGAGACACAACTGGTGGGATATGCTAAGCACCATACGAGTACACACAGATCTTCTTCTTTTGTTTGTGTTTTCAGGCTCACAATATTTTATCATTTTCTCGCTAATAGATGTAATGTTGGTAATTGGGGACCTCTCACTAAATGAAATTTTTTCTACTTGCAAACTGATAAGATTTTTTTTTTGGCAATTGGGACCTCTCACTAAGTGTAGTTTGTTATAAGACTCCTTCGCTATGAGAGGTAGTACCATTCTTTTGTCTGAGATTATTAAAAACTGGTGCCACAATCTCAGACAAAAGAATGACATCTTCTGTTTATAAACCAGCAAATTCTATTCTTAATCACCGCTACCCACAACACTGGTGTATTGCTGGGTTTAGGTTATTCATGTGATTGGACTTTTATATCTATTTATAGAAGTTGCAAATCAAACACTTTGACTAGTAAAAAGCACAATCATTAAACTCTTAATTTTTTAAGAGATTTGTAATATGTATCTTTGTATCTATCTATCTGGACTTTGCCCAGCCCTAACCGTACATAGTAGAAACTTAAAATTTTGCACACACACTCCCCTCAATGAGTAGGGAAAATTCTTTTTTTGGTTTTTTGAAAATTCCCCTCCAAAATAGGTTTTTAAAGGGAGGTTCAATATGCAATGTAAGTTTATGCTAAATTGGTCACTACTTTGTGCCCGCTTGTTTTCTGAAAATTCAGACCTTTTTTTTTAGCGATCACAGCCCAACCAAAGGCGAGAGAAGTAACTTATTCATTGATCACCCTTTTTTCCAACTTTTTAATTGATCACCCCCAACACAGCATATATGGGTGGCGGTGGATCATAATTTCCCTTGGAATGCTAGTTATTATTATTATTATTGGATGAAGTAATTGTAACACATTACTTAAAAAGTTGTATAGAAAACAACTGAAATTAAGATGAAGGTCAAAACCAGTCAAATCTAATAGAACTATCAATTTATTAGTGAGAGCCTATATTTGCCCGGCGTCGGTGTGAGATACTGCTAAACGAGTGGCTTAAATCGTAAATGTAAATAAAGAAACAAACTCTGTGCAGGGATCTAACCCGCGTCCACCTTGGAAGCCACCTATACGCAGTGCTGCTCTACTGACTGAGCTAACGAAGGTCAGATGGTAGGCAGGAGTCTTTTATCCTACAGTCGTTAGAGCAGCACCGCGTATAGGTGGCTTCCAAAAGTGGACGCGGGTTCAATCCCCGCACGGAGTTCGTTTCTTTATTCACATTTACGATTTAGGCCGCCCGTTTAGCAGTCGCTCACACCGATGCCAGGCAAATATAGATTCTCACTAATAAATGTCATTATAATTATCAACTATCAATTTACAAAGCAATGCAAGGATACTATTATGTAAATTTGATTTGATCAAATAGTTTGTGCCAGCTTGTTTTTTTTTTTTAAATTCCTTTTTAGTGATCACAGTCCAACTTTTTAATTGGCCACCCCCAACACAGCAAATATGGGTGGCGGTAATTCATAATTTCTCTTGGAATGCTAGTTTTTCTTCCTTCTCTTTTTTTCTCAACATTGAAATTGCATGTTTTCTTTTCAATTTTATTCACGCTTTTTTTGCTTGATTTTCTGACTTGACAATTTTTGTTTTCTCATCCTAACTGCTGTTATTTCAGTTTCCTCTGGCAGTGAGCAAGGACACCATGGCTACTCCCGTTGCTTTCCTCATCACCACCATCACCATCATCATCACCACCAACACCACCACCATCCAGTGTACTCAAACTGTACCCCTGGCTGCCCCACCTCGGACAGTATGACATCCTTGATGACTTATAGCGCTGGCAATGGAGCCAGTCCCCTCACCACCATGCAGAGGCCGCATTCTATAAACAGTGAGTTTACTTTCTTTGGCAGTAACTGCCACTGACCATGACAAGGCAAGAAGAATCTATTCACCTCTCCACGAGGGCAAATTTGACACCGGGTCAATTTTAAAGTGGAGGACCCTCACGGATGCGCGTGAGTGGTTACAGAAATTGTCCAGTTACATTGGCACTTCCCCTTTTTAGGACCCTCTGACATCAGGCAATGAATCTGACCCTAGCACTTTAAGTGCAATGGGAAGGTGTAACCTGAGGGGACAGCCCCCCTGGAACTGGATACAGTATACACTTTTGGGGCCCATAGGAAGAATCCAGGAAAGGACAAGAAGATTGGAAGATGGAGACAGATAGTCACTCTGTTCTTATTTTGTCTCCCTTCTGTTCTTATTTTGTCTCCCTTCTGTGTTATTTTGTCTCCCTTCTGTTTTTATTTTGTCTCCCTTCTGTTTTTATTTTGTCTCCCTTCTGTGTTATTTTGTCTCCCTTCTGTTCTTATTTTGTCACCCTTCTGTGTTATCTTGTCTCCCTTCTGTGTTATTTTGTCTCCCTTCTGTTCTTATTTTGTCTCCCTTCTGTTCTTATTTTGTCTCCCTTCTGTACTTATTTTATCTCCCTTCTGTGTTATCTTGTCCTCTTCTCATATTGTGACACATTTTTTGGATTGTGCAAAGTTTCAAATGAGGACTTTTTCAACTTGTAACAAACAAGGATCAGTGCTGTACATGATACCACTCCTGCCAAGAAACATTGAAAAGATAAACAAAATGACCCAAGTTTAATGTCACTTCCTAAATGAGAATTGTGGCTAATTTAACCCATTAACTACAAATGAC
This sequence comes from Architeuthis dux, assembly GCA_006491835.1. Classification (NCBI taxonomy): domain Eukaryota; kingdom Metazoa; phylum Mollusca; class Cephalopoda; order Oegopsida; family Architeuthidae; genus Architeuthis; species Architeuthis dux. The sequence goes on along the minus strand of VCCN01004110.1, from coordinate 2,857,782 downwards.
AGGAATTTCAGTCATTGCAGTTCTTTGGCTAACCCAATAAAATGTCCGTTTTATTCTGATTGATGGCAACTCAGTTCTATCTGTGATTTAGTGCTTTTATGTTGTAATGGATTATATTGCAATGGACAACTATCACTCTTCATGTCACTGGCACTTAATGGGTTAAATCTGATCGATCATTTATGAAATAATTTTCCATTTGAAAAATATTCCTCTTCTTCTTCTGTCTTGTCATTATTCTTTGCATGCCTCTATTAGTTCAATCCTTTTCTACTGTACTGGCTGTGCAAAAAACAACATAAAGTTGTCTTTGGCTAAATACTGGCAGTGGCAAAAAACAACATAAAGTTGTCTTTGGCTAAATACTGGCAGTGGCAAATATATTGCAACATTCCCAAAAGTTTGGCCCTGGGTATTATTTATTGTCATTAAAAGGAATGGGTACAGTTTTTCCGTTTTAATTGAATCATTAATCATTTGGTGACTGCCACATTCTTACAATAGATACAACGTTATTTAGGGAAGTGTTTGAAACACTAAACACACTGTAGTTAGGTATGTATATATAAACAAGCTTACTAGATTGATCCCCTTTGAGACCTTAAAGTTGTTTTTCATTTCTTATGTAAAAGTTTCATAATAATCTTTATTATATAGTTGACAAGTGTGTGACCTTCCTGATCACGAACATTTGTGTGTTAGGAGTTAATCCATTTACAGCCAAGCCTCATATAGTATGAATAATTAATCCTATAAAAAATATGTACTTATTGAATTTGTACTATTCAAAGTTATTATAGCATTTAAAATATGGTAATTGGTTCCAACCGTATGAAAATGTTTAATAAAAATTTCAAGAAACGGTTTTCAACCTTTTTTATTTTAATTAAACACCAAAAGACAATAAAAATGTATTTTTGTAGAATTTATTTTTATCATACAGTGCAATCGATGCAATAAAGTACATCTTATTTTAGAAACAAGAAATTTTAATATTTATAACAAAAATATAATTATACAGAGGAATGAAAAATACACATACAATATTGCATACATTATCGTTTTTTCAAATTAATAAACACAGTAAACTGTACTAACTTCTTTAAATCTTCCTCCGTGCAGTGTTGCCGATTTAGTGCGTTTTCCGCTAGATTCAGCACGTTTATTGTTTTGGTAGTGCAAACACTGCAAAATTAGCGCCTTTCTGCTTAAACATTTTGGCTATTTCTGACTATTTTAGTGTCTTTTTGGTGTTTTCTGGGCGTTTTTGGCCATTTAAAAAAATTAGCCGTTTTTGGTAGTCGAACTAGCTTGAAAATATTTTTTGAGCTGGCAACACTGCCTACAGCTTGTAATTTAGGAAAACTTTCAAGAGCTCAGCAGACTTGCACGCTCCTTTCAGTGTTCATGATCATTTCTTTTAATGCTTCCTCATTTCTAAATATATTTTCATATTCCATGATGGAGAACTCCTTCATCGGATTATTGGCCTCTTCCGTATCGTCTGCTTCTTTGCTTCATCTGCAATACACATATTTTTCCTTTTTTCCCTATTTACTAAAAGCTGTTCATCTAAAACCAGAAAACCGGTTGTATTTCAAAATGCACAAAGAACGGCAGAGCATTATCACATGACAACAGCCAAAGCAAACTAATGAGTCATTGGAACACGAGACGCACATTTCATTTTTGCGCATCACAAAAATCATACTAAATCTAATTTAGTCTTGTACTAAATGATCATTTTGTAATGTGTACTAAATCAATTTGTATTATTCAAATTTGTACTAATTGAAGTTTGGCAAAAACTATTTTATTTATTTTATTTGGCCTCATCCCCAAATTAGTTTGCATTGAGTACTTCGGAAGGGCCTATCTTCCCAAAGTAGCAAACTTCCTGCCAGGCTGGTTTTGCATTTCATCTTAAAATAAATTTTTTTTTTTTTGTAAAAATATTGGTGTGGTTTCTCGTTTTGCTCACTGGTTTTTTTATTGATTTATTTGTTTTGCTTCTCTGGAATTTCTTTTCTTTTTTGGAAACGGTGTTCAGAATTATTTCCTGCGGAATGGTTTGAAATATTATTTCCTTTATTGATTAGAATTTTTTTGATGGATTGTCTGCTTTTTCTATTTCTATTTCTATCATCCATTGATATATTTAAATCCAATTTATGAAAAACAATAATTTTCAGAATATTTCTTTAAGTATCTTAAATAACAGTATTTGGAGTTTTCTAAAACCATTTTGAAGCACACCAAAAAACAGTCTCTACGTAGAACAATACATAAACTTTATTTTAATTAAATTTGACTAGTTTTTACCTTCATCTTAAATTCAGTTGTTTTTATATACCTATGGCATCGAATAACAGTGCGGTCGGATAATAAAGAATAAACCTTTGGTGAGAATCTAACTCACACCCTCATTGCCAGAGAGAGTCTAGTTTATGCCTAGCTGCTTTTACCAATCGGCCACAAAGACTCTAATAATACATAAACTTATTTCTTTTTTAATTTTATGACTACTTTTTACCTGCATTTAATTTATTAGTTACCTTTTATTGTAACAGTATTGATCGGAAAAAACGAATAATCCCACCTTATAATAGACTTATTCTTTATTTCCGATCAATGCTGTTTGTTCACTGCCGAAGAGTAATCGGTTTGTGTTAAAGTTGTGATAAAAGGCAACTAATAAATTAAGATGAAGGTAAAAAGTAGTCATAAAAATTTTTCAAAAATAATGATTCATAATATATGTAAGCTTCGTTTAACGACAGATATTAACAAATTAAAAATACTACAAAAGATTAACAGGTCCTTTTATTCAAATAATGACCATAGTCAACCAAACATGTGTGTCCTCCCGAGCTCTTTCTTCTACTGATAACACAATACAAAATGGCTGCTCGTTGACAAGAAGGTAAAACAGCGCTCCCTAGCATAAGTCTTCTACTTAAGGGGAATAACTCATGATACTCAATATATTTCATCTAATAAAAATAAAATAAAAATTCATAAAGTTATTCACTGATATCTTGAAATTAAAAAAAGTAATGGTTAAGTTATCTTCTCAAAAACAGATAATAGTAATTATGTGTTGCTTGGATATATATATATAATTTCTGTATAGGATACTATTGTTTTCCTGAGAATTGACATCCCGTAATAGTTTTGAGTGTTTGGAATCAGTAATTTATTTAGATTATTTTTATTCCATGAATAGAGGTAACAAAAATATCAGGAATATACTTAAGGAATCATCTTACTCATGGGCGTCCGTTAGGGGTGCATTTGAACCCCTCTGGAAATGTACTACTCATTTAATTTGCTCATTTACTCTTAATATAAGTAAAATACTCGAAAAACATCCCTGAAGAATAAAAATTCCAGAATTTGTAAATTATTTTTGTTACTATACTAAACAAAGAACATATATTGACAGCTAATTCTTGTACTATTAATTAAAATTCTGAAATTACTTCCCAATTTCGAAACTTTGTTTTTGTATAACTTTTGATTCCTTTGGGCTATTAAGAAAAAATTGGTGTCCTATAACCCATGGAAATTTTTTACCTGATCACTCTAATAATGGCGCAATCTGAAATAAAGAGTATACCTTTGCCAAATATATCTTTTTGTGCCCCCACCTACATTGATTGTTGAAAAAAGAAGACATTTTATACTATATTCAAGTAACTAATATAATTATTAATTGGGACTGTTAAGTATTTTGAGTTATTCCCCTTAGGCAGGAGAGTTCTTATCAACTTCCGGTAGGGGGGGGGACTGTTTTACGTTATGGTGAACAAACAGCCATATTGTTATTAGTAGATCAGAGAGCTCGAGAAGACATGTGCGTGAATCGTTGACCGTGGTCATTGTATAAATAAAGGATCTGTGAATACATCTTCTGTTTGCATTTTTAATCTGTTAATATCTGTCATTATACCAACCGTACAGGGTCCATTTTAATAGGATTTTTTTTGCTTTCTTTTCATCCTTAATCAATAATTTATGATAATCAATATTGACTCAAAAAAACCTTGAATCATCAAGAGAATTCCATCCATAATATTAACTTCCCAGACTCCTTTTATATTCCTTATGGGATTCTCTAATGTCAATTTTCAGTCCATTATATTCATTGTCTGTCCCATTCCCCCACTCGTACAGCATTTTATCTCGATTTTCATCAGGCCTGTTTTGAATTAGTTATAGATGATATCTTTTTCTTACGTGTTGATCGCCTAAATTCATTTGATACAAGACTGGCTGCAGCAGGGGCAAACTCCACTCCTACTTCTATTCCGACTGAAGATTATTACTACAACTTTTGTATTGTATATATATGATATTTATAAAGACATTTCTCCCCCCCCCCCTGTCTTCCATGAGAGCATCATTAGCTCAGTGGTAGAGCAGAGCCTACATATAAAGCTGCTTCCAAGGTGGATGCGAAAAAAGTATACAATCATATTTACACAATATGTAGGGCCTTAAACCTTTTAGTGTGGAAAAAAGTATACAATATGTATATACAAGCACACATCATAACAATCATATTTACACAATATCTAGGACCTTCTAGGTGTAATAAACATCATGATTCTTCTTAAAATCATTTACATCTGTTGAAAGCACTATATATTCCGGTAATCTATTCCAACCACTCTATTGCTAAAAAAGAATTTTCTGATATTCAATCTACTTCTATTTGATTCTACCGTATAGGTGTAGCCTCTCAGTCCCTTGTACCCCCTTCTAGTAAAAGATACATCAAGGTTTACTACTTCTAAACCATGCATAATCTTGAACATTTCTATTAAGTCTCCCTGATCTCTCCTATTTTCTAACAATATTAACCTTAACCCTTTTAGCCTATCCTCATAACTCATACTTTTTAAATTCTAGTACTAACTTAGTTGCTCATCTCTGGACTTTTTCTAAAAGATGTTTATCTCTCTCCAAGTACAGTGACCATGACTGTGCACAGTACTCGAGGTGTGGACGGACATAAAATTGAAATTGGCTCAAAAATAATTTATGGATTGAATTTTAAAATTTTTTCAAGTTTTTAATTTGCTTTAAGAAGTATTAGATTGGTTTTTGTTAAGCTTTTATGTTTTGTTTTTCTTTTTTGTAAATCACTAATGTGGATAGGTTTAAGGACGATGATTTTTAATTCTTATTAGCCCGAATAAATTGTTGCTTTATATCTTTTCATACGCTGCTTTATGTGTGTGCTGACACTTAGCGTTTATTTTGATCGATTGTTGCAATATTCATAAGTCTACAACATATGCCGTACTTATCTTTGAAATCTGTGTATTCATTCCTCACCAGGATTATAATACACTCTAGGGTGATATCACTCAATAAATGGCAGATCCTGGCATAGCCATTGGTTGATCTTTGTGTCCCATCATAATGCTGAGACCTGGTTCTGGTTATTGCTAGATCAGGATATCATCAGGATATCATTAAAATTGTATGTAATCTTGGGAGATGACAGTTTATACACAACACTGAATAACCTGCTGTTCGGTAGACATGGCTGACACTCAGGATCGGCACGAGGTATCGGCAACATGGGCAGTCGTACAGAGTGCCAAGTGCTTGGAGCGTCTGTCATGTGTCTGAGACTTTCCAATTACAAATGAGAAAATGAATAAATTAAACAGAATAAAAACAGTCAAAATAAGACAATTTCCTGATGTGAAGTCAAATCTTTCAGGAATATCTGACAGCTAAATACTTTCTGTTGTGGTTGTCGGAACTCTTTTCATTTACCTGATGATTATAATAAACTTTTTATTCCTATAGATTTCTTTCTTTTTCACTATTATACATAAATAAGATAATATTATCTTATTTATGTATAATAGTGAATAGTGAGAGAAGTAACTTATTCATTGATCACGTCTTTTTCCAATTTTTTAATTGATCACCCCCAACATGGCATATATGGATGGTTTTTTGAAAATTCCCTCCCAAATAGGTTTTTAGTGGGGGTTCAATTTGCAATGTAAGTTTATGCCAAATTGATCCCTTAGTTTGTGTCCAGAGACATGCAACCATCCATGATGGTAATAGAAATGAAATAAAGGGTGGTTTTATATGCTTGAATGATCACTAGTTTGTTCGGTTGGAAGTTACTTATGGGACCGTCCCTTCATTTAATTCCTACTACCCAGCATGGATCGTTGCACATCTCTGCAATGTTCA